>CM066566.1:33182250-33407250 GCA_033816785.1 Picus viridis
CAGAATATAAAGCTGGGTGAAGAAAGAACAGGGGATGTTCAGAGTGATGGTGTTCGTCTTCCCAAGTAACTGTTACAAATGATGGAGCCCTGCTTTTCTGGAGATGGATTCTCACATGCATGTTGATAGGAAGTGGTGAATGAATTCTTTGTTTAGACTTATGCCTACAAAGGTTAATTTGAATTTTTAGATTAACCAACTTTTAAATGCTTCAGTGTTTTTTTCAGAGGAATGGAAACACCTAAATGATATGCAAGTACATATGAGTCCTCTGACAACTTGGAGTTTAAACTTCACTTCTCATAGAATCATACAATCGTCAGTCTTGGAAGGGACCTCAAGGATCATCTAGTTCCAACACCCCTGCCATGAGCAGAGAAACCTCATACTAGATCAGGTTGCTCAGAGCCACATCCAGCCCATCTTCTACCACCTCCCTGGGCAACCTGTTCCAGTGTCTCACCACCCTCATGGTCAAGAACTTCTTCCTAACATCCAATTTGAATCTACCCATTTCTATTTTTGCTTCATTCCCCTCAGTCCTTTCACTATCTGACATCCTCACTATCCATCTATAAAACAGGCATAATATTACATTATTATAGTATTCTAAGCTACAATTAGTTTATGAGCTGCCCAGATATAGCATGCATTGGGATTCCCTATATAAATAGTAGTGAAACTCAGAGGCGTGACAGGCTTCAGATGACTGCAGGAGGTATTACATCTGTAAACATCTTTGATCTCCTATGAATGGGATCTGAGTTTGTCCTCTTACAAAAGCCCTAACTATTTTTAATGCCACTAACAAAAAATTTGCTAATCCATATATGTGTAACCTACACCTCCCTTGTACACAATACTTGCATTTGCAGTTCCTTTACACATCAAAATGCCTTTTCCTGGAACACAGGACAAGTACTAGCAATTTTGAAAGGACTTTTTTTCACTTAGATTTTTTGAGATATTTGGAGAACTTCTTTTAACAGAAAGACAGACAATGAAAGCTCACCAGTGGTGGGGGAGGCGGGGAGGGGCAGGAAGGAAATAAACAAGACCTGGATGGTCTTGGGGATGGATCAGACTTCTGATTTTATGTTTAAATTAGGCAATGTTTATTTCAGTGTGAAATCAATTTTATTCAAGGTATTAGAGAACCTTCCTTCAAAATTAGGGCCTATAATGATTTGACCGGCAGACCTTTTACATGGCAAAGCAGATGGGTGTCACTGAAATACATTTTTGCTTAGAAGAAGGGTAAACTCGTGACAATTATTATCCAGCAGCACCTTTAATTTATTTATTTATTTATGTATTTATTTATTGCATTTTAATTTTCTTGGTGTTTCATAGGTCTAATTTCGTACTTGTCTCCATCAGCTTTGTGCTCTACTTGTAGTTTGAAATTCCAGTACTCTGTTTTTCTACTTTCTTCCTTGGGTACTAATAAAACCTCCATCTGTGTTAAAAAATTAATATTGATGTATAGATTGAGGATAAAAATGTACCTAGACCAGTTTCAAATAGGTCCTGGTGATTTCATTAAATCTTTTTAATAACCACTGTCAGTAGGAACTCTGTGTTCTCAGAGCAAATGACTTGCTGTATTTCTTCCAAATCATTATTTAACTTTTAAAGCAAAACAGCCTAGAGCTAAAATAATAGACAATTAGTTTGCCCACAGTCAAATTAAGATTTGTCAGCTAAGATCAATTACAGGACTTGCAGTAGATGTGACATGTTTTACTCCAAAACAAGAAATTGCACTTGGTAAGTCAGTTCCACTGATTGTCCTGCTACAAGAAACTCGTATATTATCTGGTTCAGTTAATGATTTAACAGTTTTACTGGATTACACTAATCCAAGTGTTTATGACTTGCTTTTTGTTGTTTAGATTATTAGGAATACTAATCAAACTTGGCAAACAGTATCTGGGCCAACATAAACCATAGCCTGGAAAACTCTTGTGACTTTCTGAGGATGCTTCCCATGATCTGTGCATATGACTGGGAGACAAATTCAGATTGCTTCCTTTCCATTTCACACTGGAAAAATATATTAGAGAACTGAGCAAGTAATATGTTAGGCTATAGGTCATAAAGTTTCCTCAGAGATTTTCAGGATAACACAAACTCACAAATGAATCGTTCTTGCTGCTACAGGGGAATCTCTCTCCTAGCTAGGACTGTATATGTAAGTTACCAGCTGTTCTGTTACCAGCTGTTCTGTGAGCAGTGGTTCCCTGAAAGCACACTTTTATCCTGCAATAAGCCCACATGGTTTGCCTCTGAGAGTAGTGAGAAGTGGCTCAGTGTCATTGTCATGGAGTAAATCCCCCAAATTTCTTCATGGCAGCTTGTTTGGGATTATACGTTCCAGTCTACCAACTAGAAAAAGTAAGCATAATTGATTTATTTCTTTTTACTAATTTTATTTCAGGCAACTCCTTTCACTTCTATGAAGCCACTTTGGTGAATATATATCTTTTCAACTGATTCATCATAGGCTTAACCCCAAGCATATATTTAGGTTTTGCAAAGTCTTACACTGAATGGACTGCAAAATTAAGAATGATCTCCCCTAATTTTATTTATTCACAGGTTAGGCATTCTGTTTAAACCAGTCACCAAGGATCCTTGCCTCATCTGTAGACAGGTGACATCCCAAAACAGGTCATAACAAAAGTCCATCTACCTCAGTATCTTAGTGTTTAGAGCAGAGCAGTATCAATAGAAGGAATTTATAGCAACTTTTCCTTAGAATATTCTCCCACTTTCCAACCCCTTCTGACTTAGTGGCTCATGTCTTTGCATTTCTATTCTGAATGGAGTTTTCTTCCATGTATATGTTCAGTATGTCCTTGAACCCATGTAAATTTTTAGCATCCTAAATGTCACATAGGGAGAAGACTTATGTGTAATCACCTCTCATGAAAAAATCAAAATCTCCATGTCACAGAGGTTGAAGACACCTCTTAAGGCACCTCTTTTCCTGATATTCTTAGCTCTTCAATCAGTGGAAGATACTCCATCCAAGAACTGTGTTGTTTTGTGAATTTTCCCCAGTTCTGTCATGCTTGTTTTAAGACAGCAAGCATAACTGTACAAGGAGATTTATTGCTGTCTACAACTACCTGAAGGGAGGTTGTAGACAGGTGGGGGTTGGTCTCTTCTCCCAGACAACCAGCACCAGAACAAGAAGACACAGTCCCAAGCTGCACCCGGGGAGGTTTATGCTGGCTGTTAGGAAGAAATTCTTCCCAGAAAGAGTGATTTGCCATTGGAATGGGCTGCCCAGGGAGGTGGTGAAATCACCATCACAGGAGGTGTTTAGGAAGAGACTGGATGGGGCGCTTGGTGCCATGGTTTAGTTGATTAGATGGTGTTGGATGATAGGTTGGACTCAATGATCTCAAAGGTCTTTTCCATCCTGGTTAATTCTATTCTATTCTATTCCATAAACAAGAGAGATGAACAAGAGATTGATACAGTGAATAAAGGAACCATCTCTCTGTAAAGATAGTATCTCAGTTATTGTGTTTCTAAAGCATATGATACAATCAAGCTGAGATCTACCATCTGACAACACACTGTACTATAATATCAGTAATAATAATAAAATGTGACAGGCTCTGATAATACACACCTCAAAATGGGTGTTCTGGTACTGAAATTAGATTTGTAAACATCTATGAAATATTAGTTAGATATACTATGAGAATACATATTGTGATTATGTTTATGAACACTTTTATCAGCTTCAAAGGATTACTTTAAAAGGACTTTGCTACTGGAGGGGTTATTTTTTGTCATTCCCAGGTGTGTAAGTAGCAGATGACTTTGAAGTTTCAGGACTGCAAAGAAGTTTTGCAGTCACCTCTCTAGTACAGGACATGGTTATTCCTGAGGGCTCTCTATGACAGGATGAAACAAACCACAACTGTCAATACATCATTGATAACACACAGAATCCAATGGTAAGCCTGAAAATTTCATAGCATGAAAAGCACAGTGAATGCATGAGTGCACCTAACTCCTCTTAGACAAGATTTTCATGTGCATTGGGTTGAAAATTAGATGCACAGAGCTGAGACACAAAATCTACCAGTTCATTCATGAGTGTTCAACAGTCCTCTGAAGTTAAAGCAAAAAGCTAAATCTTTTCAGAAATGCCAGTATTATCAAGCTAGGAAAATCTGAAGCGTAAGTACAGTATCACAGCTAAAATAAAACTGTAAATGGCATATCAGAAAGGAGAAAGATGTAAGAGTTGTGTTGTGGTTTGAGGCTTATGGGTGGGGAGGGGGGGCCAGAAACTTGACTCCCTTGGGTGGACCCTAAGGTGCGCAGGGAAACATGACCCAAGTGCTTGGGAAACTTGACCCTGGGGGAGGGGTCCCCAGGTCACATTTATCACCTCTCATTTCCTGCCTACACTCTATATAAGGGGGAGCAATTTCATAGGATAGAATTTATCTATGGCTTTGAGATATATCCATGGCTTTGAGAGTGGTCTTCAGCAAACCTTTGTAGCATTCAATCTTTCCTGCAGCTGATGCTGTGCTCTTTGGCTCAGTTCTTCACAAGATTGTTTTTGAAGTGAGTTCCATTGTCTGACTCAATCCTCTCTGGAGTTCCGTGACTCCACAGGATTTATCTCTCCAGACCAAGAATGGTGTTGCATGCAGTTGCCTGTGGAACTGGATAAGTTTTCAACCATCCAGTGTTTGCCTCTACCATAGTAAGCACATACTGCTTACCAGAACAAGAATGAGAAAGAGTGATATAGTCAATCTGCCAGGCCTCACCATACTTGTATTTGGACCGTCGGTCACCATACCACAAGGGCTTAATTCACTTTGCCTGCTTAATAGTAGCACAAATGTCACAGTCATGGATGACTTGTGTGATAGCATCCATGGAAATTTCTATGGATCTGTCACAAGCCCATTGGTAGGTTGCATCTTTGCCTTGATGTCCTGACAAATCATCAGCCCACCGAGCTAAGAATATCTCACCTCGGTGTTTCCAGTCGAGATCAAGATCAGAGTCCATGTCTACTTGAGAAACTCTTGCAGCTAGATCTGCCTGATGGTTGTGTTGCTGTTCCTCAGTAGCTTTGCTCTTAGGAATGTGAGCATCAAAGTGTCTCACCTTCACTGGAATTCTCTCCATAGGTCAGCTGCCCAAATAGGCTTTCCTTTTCTCTGCCAACCATTCTTTTTCCAGTCCTTTAGCCAACCCCACAGAGCATTGGCTACCATCCATGAGTCGGTGTAGAGATAAAGCTTCGGCTATCTCTCACGTTCAGCTACATCAAGAGCTAGCTGGACAGCTTTTACCTCGGCAAATTGACTGGATTCTCCTTCTCCATCCTTTGCTTCTGCAACTCAATTGTGTTGGACTCCACACTGCAGACTTCCACCTTCACTTGTTTCCAATAAGACGACAGGAACCATCTGTGAGCAAAGCATATTTCTTTTCATCATCAGAAAGGTCATTGTAAGGAGGAGCCTCCTCAGCATGAGTTACTCTCTCCTCTGGAAGTTTAGGACTCTTAGTGCCTTCAGGCCAACTTGCAATCACCTCCACCAGACCAGGTCTTTCAAGATTTCCCATTTGAGCTCTTTGTGTTATCAGAGCCATCCACTTGGACCATGTGGAGTCTGTAGCATGATGTGATGTTTAACCTTTGCCTTTGAACATCCAATTCAAAACTGGTAATCTGGGAACTAAGGAAAGTTGCGACTCAGTTCCAATTACTTCAGAAGCTGCTTTTACTCCTTCATAGGCAGCTAGAATCTCTTTCTCTGTTGGAGTATAATTTCCCTCTGAACCCCTGTAACCTCAACTCCGGAAACCAAGAGGTCATCCACATGTCTCCCCTGGAGCTCTTTGCCACAAGCACCAGGTTGGACCATTGTCACTTGCAGATGTGTACAAAATGTTCTTAATGTCTGGACCATCTTGAACAGGTCCCAGACCCACTGCTTGAACTACCTCTTGCTTTATCTGGTCAAAGGCTGCTTGTTGTTCAGGTCCCCACTGGAAACTGTTTTTCTTTCGAGTCACATCATACAGAGGTTTCACAATCTGACTGTATCCAGGAATGTGCAGTCTCCAAAATCCCACTATCCCCAAGAAACGTAGAGTTTCTTGCTTGTTCATGGGATTTGCCATGGTAGAGACTCTATTTACCACATCCACTGGAATGTGTCGGCGTCCATCCTGCCACCGCACTCCCAGAAACTGGATCTCTCTGGTAGGTCCTTTCACCTTGTCTCGCTTGATGGTGAAACCTGCATTCAGAAGAATATCAATGATTTTGTTACCTTTCTCAAAGACTTCTTCAGCAGTTTTGCCCCAGACGTTGATGTCATCAATGAACTGGATGTGTTCTGGAGCACCACCTTCCTCCAGAGCATCATGGATCACTGCATGACAGATGCTTGAGCTGTGGATCCAGCCTACTGGCAACCTGTTGAAAGTGTACTGGATTCCTCTCCAGGTGAAAGCAAACTGAGGCCTGCATTCCTCGGCTATGGGAATAGAGAAGAAAGCATTATCAATGTATACAGTAGCATACCATTTGGCCTCTTTGGATTCCAGCTCATGCTGGAGTTCCATCATGTCTGGTACTGCTGCACTCATAGGTGGAGTTACTTCATTCAGAGCACGGAAGTCGAGTGTCAGACGCCAGTCTCCATTCTGCTTTCGCACAGGCCACATTGGACTGTTGAAAGGTGAATGAGTTTTGCTGATGACATTCTGACTCTCCAACTGATGAATCAGATTCTGAATGGGCACCAGAGAGTCACGGTCGGTTCTGTATTGTCTGTGATGCACAGTCTGAGAAGCAACCGGCAACTTTATGTACTCTATCTCTTGCTGTCCCACAGCTGCAGATTCATCAGAAAGCTCAGTTCTAATAGACAGCTTCAATTTTTCTCCATCAGTTTCTACAGATGCTACTCTAAAAGCCCATTTGTAACCTCTAGGGTCTTTGAAACGCCCTTCTCTCAGAAGATCAATTCCCAAAATACAAGGTGTGTCAGGTCTTGTCACAACAGTATGCTTCTTCCAGTGTTTACCACTTCTATCAACTTTTATCAACTTCTGTCTTAGTTAACTCTTGAGATCCATCAGTGACTCCCAGAATGGTTATAGGCTCTGATCCCTGATCAAAGCAGATTAAAGCAGAGTTTGAACTAGCCAAAGCAGAGTTTGAACTAGCCAAAGCAGAGTTTGAACTGAATCTAGCCAGGGGGTTAAAGGGAACACTAAGAATTTCTATAGGTATGTTAATGGCAAAAAGAAGACTAGGGAAGGTGTGGGCCCCCTCAGAAAGGAAACTGGTGAATTAATCACTAGTGATGTGGAAAAGGCTGAGGTACTCAATAACTTCTTTACCTCAGTCTTCACTGCAAGGGCCTCCAGCCACACTCCTGGTGTCATGGTAGACGATGCCAGGGACGGGGAGGAAGAACTGCCCATCATAAGTGAAACACAGGTTCGTGATCACCTGAAGAACCTGAAAGTGTTCAAGTCCATGGGACCTGACGGGATACACCCACGGGTGCTGAGAGAACTGGCAGATGAGGTTGCCAAGCCACTCTCTATTATATTCCAGAAGTCATGGCAGACTGGGGAAGTCCCCACAGACTGGAAAAGGGGAAACATTACTCCCATTTTCAAAAAGGGCAAGAAGGAGGAACCAGGGAACTACAGGCCAGTCAGTCTCACCTCTGTGCCCGGAAAGATCATGGAGCAGATCCTCCTGGAGGCACTAATGACTCAGAAGAATAGTGAAGAGGTGATTGGGAATAGTCAGCATGGCTTTGCCAAGGGCAAATCCTGCCTGACAAACCTGGTGGCCTTCTATGAGCAGGTTACAGCATTAATAGATGAGGGGCGAGCAACTGATGTCGTTTACCTGGACTTGAGCAAAGCCTTCGACATTGTCCCGCACCACCTCCTGGTCTCCAAGCTGGCGACACATGGGTTTGGTGGATGGACCACTAGATGGATAAAGAATTGGCTTGATGGCCGCACCCAAAGAGTGGCTGTCAATGGGTCCATGTCCCAGTGGAGGCCAGTGACAAGTGGAGTCCCTCAGGGATCAGTCCTGGGACCTGTCTTGTTCAACATCTTTGTGGGTGACATGGACAGTGGCATCGAGTGCACCCTCAGCAAGTTTGCTGATGACACCAAGCTGTGTGGTGCAGTGGACACGCTGGAGGGAAGGGATGCCATCCAGAGGGACCTGGACAGGCTGGAGAGGTGGGCACAAGCCAACCTCCTGAGCTTCAACAAGACCAAGTGCAGGGTCCTGCATCTGGGTTGAGGCAATCCCAGGCACAAATACAGGCTGGGCAGTGACTGGCTGGAGAGCAGCCCTGAGGAGAGAGACTTGGGGGTGCTGGTGGACGAGAAGCTCAACATGAGCTCTCAATGTGCACTTGCAGCCCGGAAAGCCAATCAGATCCTGGGGTGCATCAGGAGAAGTGTGACTAGCAGGTCAAGGGAGGTGATTCTTCCCCTCTACTCAGCTCTGGTGAGACCCCACCTGGAGTACTGCGTCCAGTTCTGGAGCCCCTATTACAGGAGGGATGTGGACGTGCTGGAGCGTGTCCAGAGAAGGGCCACGAGGATGATCAGAGGGCTGGAGCACCTCTCCTATGAGGACAGACTGAAGGAGTTGGGGCTGTTCAGTCTGGAGAAGAGAAGGCTCCGAGGTGACCTCATTGTGGCCTTCCAGTATCTGAAGGGGCCTACAGGAAGGCTGGGGAGGGACTTTTTAGGATCTCAGGTAGTGATAGGACTAGGGGGAATGGAATGAAGCTGGAAATGGGGAGATTCAGGCTAGATGTGAGGAAGAAGTTCTTCACCATGAGAGTGGTGAAGCCCTGGAATGGGTTATCCAGGGAGGTGGTTGAGGCCCCGTCCCTGGAGGTGTTTAAGACCAGGCTGGACGAGGCTCTGGCCAGCCTGATCTAGTCCCTGCCCATGGCAGGGGGTTGGAACTAGATGATCCTTGTGGTCCCTTCCAACCCTGACTGATTCTATGATTCTATGATCATTTGATGGCATTATGGTGCACTGAGCTCCTGTGTCAACCAAGGCCCTGTACTTCTGAAAGTTTGAAGTGCCAGGCCACTGGATGTACACCTCCCAATGGATTCTGTTATCTCCATTATCCCTTTCCTCCCCCGGCGGGAGGCAGGGCACCCTAATTATTCAGAATATGTCCACATGTGAAATTAGCACAGTGCCCAGTGTTAGAACTGGAATCTCTGTTGGAGCTATTAGAGCTGCTCTGGGAAAGTGAGGAGGTAACAGCCACATTTCTCGTATTGCGACCTCAGGTTCTGCCACTCTGCAGTTCCCTCAGTCTTCTGAAGAGATTAGAAGTTGGTTGACCATCCCACCTGTTCATGTTCTCACCAAACTGATCACAAAGAGTTATCCAAATACTCCCACGTGATTGCCTTTGTGATCTGTTTTGGTTTGATCTGTTTTGTAATGCCATCCTTAGTATCATAGTATCAGTCAGGGTTGGAAGGGACCATGAGGATCATCTAGTTCCAACCCCCTGCCATGGGCAGGGACACCCTACATGAGACCAGGCTGGCCAGAGCCTCATCCAGCCTGGTCTTAAACATCTCCAGGGATGAGGCCTCAACCACCTCCCTGGACAACCCATTCCAGCCCTTCACCACTCTCATGGTGAAGAACTTCTTCCTCACATCTAGCCTGAATCTCCCCACCTCCAGCTTCATTCCATTCCCCCTAGTCCTATCACTACCTAAGATCCTGAGAAGTCCCTCCCCAGCCTTCTTGTAGGCCCCCTTCTGATCCTTGCAGGACGTGTGTTTCTAACAGCTGAAACTTGTATCCATCTGGAGGAATATTTGGAATTTTCTGCTTGTGCCAATTTGGATATGGAATTTTTAAATTCCTCCTTTGGTTCTTTCATGCAATTCTTTATCTCTCTAGACAGTTTCAATGGATGAAACCAAAGAAACATGTGTGAGACTATTCTCCTATTGTCTCATTTGGCCAGTGAAATGGCCAACTATAGGAGGAGCTCCACCATAATTTCTTGCTATAATTCTGCTTGCCAGAATGGCAGCATAATTAGGAAGAGCAGGTTTGATGAGTTTTCTTAACAAGACCTGTTCCCACAGGAATTTCATCTGTATTCAGAGTACCATGATCCCCATGCATCACTTCTCTAACAGCAAATTCTCTCAAATGCTTAATTCTCTCATCTATGGTGTTTCAAGGTTTAGGATTCCATGGAAGGTCATCTCGGGATGGGTATCTCATAAGAAGTGCCAATAAAAGATATATCTACAGAGAAACCTTACCGAGACACCTGCCTAGGTGTCTATCTATCCCACTGTCCTTTAAGAGAATTCCTAGCTGAGATGCTGACTTGTCTCCTATTATTAGAGCTGGTGCACCTGTATCATCGAAACACCTGCCAAGCCAGGTTAGAATTGGTTCATTCTCTGTGCTGATGTAATCCTTCCTCACATGTCTGATCTTTTGTCTGGGGGTGTTTGCTCCTTGAATGTCATCCAAATCTTCTGTGTCTGCCTCATCTTCCTGCAGTGGCTGTCCCCATGCTTCTGCTGCTACTCTACTAAGGATTTCTTTAAGCTCAGAAGCAGCTCTGTTAGCTGCTGTCCTACCAGAACCTGTATCCTGTCCTGCATCTCCAGTATCCAGTGATGGTCTCAAAAACTCAGCTATGTCTTTAAGACAAACCTTCTCTTCATCCTCAGAAGGATTTTTTTTTAACAGAAGTTCCCTTGCCAGCAGAGGAATCTTGCTGCTCCCCTCCGTCGGCTCCTTCATCAGTCTTTCTTCTACCTCTCCTATCTAAAGATGCTACTTGCGTAATTGGGGCTGCATTTGAATTTACAGCAGGCTTAACAGAGGCTGATAGGTTTTGAGACAAAACAGCTGTTGCAGAGGGCACTTCCAGTCCTGCCAATGAAGAAGAAAATGATTCTGCCGCTCTAATGGCTGCCAAGGACATTGCGGCCACCATCTTAGGTGCTGCTGCAGCTCCTGGCTGATTGCCAGAGTGTTGTGAAGAGGTTATTAAATTTATGAATATGAAATATGAATTATGAAAATATGAAATTTCATTAATTATCAAATTATTAATAACCGATGAATCAACAACTTATATACATGTTCTAGTGCACGTTCGTGAAATACATTCCATAAATGGCTTAGTATTATGATCAGAACTTAATTAAACTATCTACAGACTCTCTCTGTGTTTTATATAACCGGGGTGCAGTTCCGCCGCTTGGCCACTAGATGGCGACTCGGCGGAACGCGGGCGGCTTTCGGCTAATATAAAACACGATATTGCAATCTTTGTGTGCGTCAGCGATGACTCTGCCACACGCGGATACTTTGAACTGAGTGCTAGTGGGTGGAAAGCACGTAGAAGATATTCCGTAGCTGATGTTTGTAGCAAGGTGGGGGTCCGGCTGGCTGCTGCCGCTGGACTGGTTCCTGATCGCGTTCGGTCCGTAGGGGCGGCCCTGGGAGTCGGCCCGCACCGCAGGGCGAGGCGACGATTGCCGATAGGCGGGCTCAGACGTTCCCGGTCAGACAATAGCTATGGCGTCAGCCTCGTGGCAAACGGCCTTAGGGTAGTGCGGCGTCTCGTTCCTGGGCTTAAAGGAACAGCGCGACGCTTGAGATAGTCCCTTCTCCCCGACAACTGGGCAGATCTTACCCTCGGGGCTGGTCCAGTCCTCCGATAGCATGATGGGCTCCCCTGGAGATATGACTGGCTATTAGCGACGCTGGCTTCTCAGGCTCAGTGAAGGTCCTCCTCTGGGCTGATCCTCACGATCAAAGTGCTTCTCACGATGCAGAGGCTTCAGTATGCGTGCATGTGTGACAGAAGCTAAAAACAAGCTCAAAGGCAGAGGCGGTGGCTCGATAGCTGCTCTCCTGAGCAAGTACAGAGGCAAAGTGAAGAGGAGGCAACTAATATTACCAACAGGGGTAATATTTATAGATTCTTCGAGGCTGGGTTTGACCAATGGGCATTCTGATAGACAACTGGCTTCAGCCTATAGAAAGCATGAAGCCGGAATTATGCCCATACTTGGTAGTGGTCCTCCTCCTAAAGGAGGGGAGACCTATCCACATGCTGGGGGCCAGATCTAGTATCTGGGCAGAATGTGCCTTCACCACACAGAGTTACCAATAGCCCCATTCAGAGATGCCTTCCCAATAGTTTCTCCCTTTCTATTTCTAACTTCTTCTTCCTCCTCATCACTACAAATCTCTGGATTCAAGTTAGAACTACTTCTCCTATGTCTAGATCTGTGTTTAAAAATGAAACATGTCTTAGACACTCGCCTTTCCCAGAGCAGAGCCATTAACAAGAACACATTAATTATTACCAACAGCAGGATTACACACATCAAATAACTACTTTGGGATCCCAGCCATCACTAAGAATGACCTTTTCATCTACTGGAATTTTGAATTCATAGATTTCAATAGGTAGTGTTGTTGCAGTCACATTCCCATATTCCTTAAGCCAAAAGAACCCCAAAAATCGATCATAGAGAAGCTGAATTTTATACTTAAACTAAGTTTATCAAACATAAATCTGATAATATATTTGTAAACAACCACACTTAAAGCAGAAAATATCAGATGCCACAGAATCCAAAATAACTTATGTGCTAGGGTGAGAAGGTTCCCCCCACACACAAAAGAATCCATAGCTAACTCAGCCAGAGAAGCAGATGAAAGCTATATTTACAAGCAGAAATGGAATGCAATGAATATGTACAAAAATATACAATAATTACAATATATACAGAAATATACAGCAATGTATGTAATATAGGAGACCTGTTCCCAACCCCCTGCGGCCAGAGGGGTTCGGCCTGTCCCTCCCTTCTCCCTCCCTACCTCCCCTTTTTCCCAAAAGGGTTAAAGAGAGAGAGAAAGGAAGGTAATTAAAAGGGAAAAAAATTCTGTTAAGCTCAAAGCGAATGCAAGAGTTAGTTTTCTTATCTAGTTAGCTCTGTTAATCCAAGGTCACTCTACTCCACAAGCTGTTGCTTCAGAGAGAGAAACAGGCCAGCTCACAGGACAGAGAGAAGAAGAACAGACAGAACAGACTGAACAGACTAAGCTAAAACTTACAGTTGAATTCTACCAATGAAATCAGTTTAGCATATCTTTGTTTTCATTCAAATATCAAAAACATTCAGCCAGAGTGTTCAGAAAGTGTCCATTTCTTAAAGGCACAGCCTAAACCGGTCACACTTCATGTTTGCTTCCCTAATCTGAGCAGAAATAAATCAAGCAATCTTGCCCCATGTTTGGAAGCCAATTATTTTGTGTAATGTGATGGTTTAACCCAGCCACATTAACAAAAGCTCAGCTAAACTCAGTCGGGGAAGCAATGGCAAGATGTATTATACAAGCAACAAGTACACTCAACAATGGAATGCAATGAATATGAGCAAATATACAGTATTTACAATATTATACTAGTATTTTACAAAGAGAACACAGCACAGAAAATCCTCCTTGTCCAGGAGGACACTACCTCACTTCCCCCTAACCTCTCCCTCCCCTTTTTCCTCTGGTTAATGAGAAGAAAAAGAAAAAAGAGAATGTTAGAGGGATTTCAGTTGGCTCAAAGTGTCGTTAGGAAGCCAGTATTGCTTATCGCAAAGTTAGCTGATAAGGGTCCTCCAGCAAAGCAGACATGCATGCCAGCAGAGAGAACAGACTGAGAATGAAATGTGAGATTGATAGAACTACATCCCACACATCTGACCAATGAAATTAATTTGGAATA
Organism: Picus viridis; assembly: GCA_033816785.1. Lineage (NCBI taxonomy): Eukaryota > Metazoa > Chordata > Aves > Piciformes > Picidae > Picus > Picus viridis. Next base: position 33,196,115 of record CM066566.1, read on the forward strand.
ATCTCTTGTTTTCCTTTTTACCCCCAACTGTGGATTTGTTTATACTTCTTCACTCTCCTGCTTGAAAACTGCAGCTAGCTTTTTTTTAAAGGTATAACCTAAAACTGTCACAAAGGGTTAATTCCAAAAGCTTGGAGAGGATATTTATTGTGTGATATTGTGCAGTGGTTTATTGTCTAGTGACACTGGAAAAAACCTTATCACTTGGCAGCCAAGGGAGCTCTTTCATTGCCTTGGAAGAAACAAAAACAAACAAAAAAAACCCCACCAAAATACAAACACAAAACAAAACAAAAACAAAAACAAAAAAGGCTCCTATTTTATAATATCAAAATAAGCATTCCACATTTCATCACTGCATTACAAACCAGGGAATATCCTGCTCCAAGCTATCACATCTGTCTCAAATGTTTGCTGTCCTTACTCAGCAGGCTGAATTCATCTGCAGTAGTATGTTATTTCCACGCTGAGATTTTCAGGTCTTTCTTCAGGAACTTGATGTGACACATCATGATGTTTTTCTATGTGATAATGTGCAATGTTTGGGAAAGGAGGGAGAGCTAAGCCCTATGGATGGGAGTACACACTGAAGTACACTGACCAAACAGCAACATCTATTCAAAATAAAATTTTAAAATTAATTTCAATGACCTAATGTGGAAAACCAATTTTTAAAGATCCTTTTGGTCAGCCAAATTATGTTAACTCTTCAGTCACAAAAGAACACATCAAAATTTTATGGGAATTGTGAGTTCTTGTGAAGTTATGCATTTCTTAGTAAGCAGAAGAAAATTACAAGTTTTTGCTTTATGTGGCTCCTCTCTCTTACCAAGAGAATAATTTTAAATCATCTAAGATTCCTTCAAGAATCTGAATTCAAATGTGGAGGTAAAATAATTTTACTTACTTAATGGCTTTAAGTCAGTTTCAGAAGTGGGTAATAATTGTTTTTTATATAAAGTCTCAAGGAGTTTTGATACTTCAGTGTCAATATATAAATTAATATTCAATGACACCCCCTACCCACCAAAAAAAAATAGTTAGCAATGACTGATTTGCTAGAAATTGTGTCACAAATATTTGTCTTTTTTATGAGCAAGCTAAGACAAATGGAACCGGACAAAGATTACTAATATTTATTTCAGGATTGCCTAGTAACTTCAAAACCTCATTATATAATGTGCTTTCACTAGCTTAAGGCTAATCCAAAGTATCATTTTTCATATGAAATCTTGGAATTTGAAAAAACAAATAAGCAACAAGCAGCAACAAACCCCCACCACCACCCTATAAGCACAAAAAGCTATGTTTAAAATGTAAGAAACTACTGAAAAAATACCAACCAACCAACACAACATAATATGGACTAAAAATCTATCTAGGAGTGTAAAATAACTAAGCTTAATGAAAACCAAGATAAAAACTTATATTCTTTCAGTCACTATTCATATAGTTTGATATCCATCAGAAAATAGTTTGCAATCCATTTGCAATCAGTGGGAGCTTCCTTCCTAGAAAGGGACCATACTAGAAACCTATCCAGTGTGTAATGAATCTCAGCAACTCACAGAGTTCAGGTGTGGCCCAAATGCTGCAGCACTGAAATGTGGGAAAATTCCCTGCAAGAGTGAATGTGATATTAAAGGAAATATGTCCATGCATTCATGATTTGACAGTTCATACTTTTGATTACATTATAACCTCATTCCTTTATGAGCACCAGGAAAGTAAGAAATTTAAAACTTTTATGGAAAGGTGCCCTGTTTTGTCTGCTCCATAGAGAATAAGCATTGTTAGATGTTTTATATGAATTGGCTTCTAATGAAAGTAAATTGAGAATGAGAGCTAATTTTATTTCTTTATTAGAAACAATTATTTTCTCACAATATCTTCTCACAGTATCAACTACTAATTCAATATTGCACCCTTTTTCAGGAATGTAACTTGTATGAGTAAGTGAAGTGAGACAAACAGGAAATAAACATTGTTTAGCATGAAAGAGGTGGAAATTTATTACAGTTTTTTAGTTCATCAGCATAGGTGGTTATAGCTATTGGGCACAACCAGCATGTAAATCAAGTGCTGCAAGTTGCATTAGTCCAAGTAGATATTTGGTAGATAGTTCTTTCCTAGTATATAGTTATTTCCTTATTTTTCAGTTTCTCTCCCTACCTTTCCCAACCACCACTATCTTCAATATTCTTTATACATCTTTGAGGATAAAATATTGTGACATTTTCTGTCATTGTTTTTTACCAAGCATATTGGATATTAATTTTTGCTCAGAGTCAGTTCTGGAAGACATTTGTAGATACTCTTGTAGATTTCAACCACCCTGACATCTGCTGGAGGGACAACACAGCAAGGCATCAGCAATCCAGGATGTTTCTGGACTGCATAGAAGACAACTTCCTCCTCCAAATGGTAGAGGAACCAACAAGAAAAGGTGCTACGCTGGACCTTGTTCTCACCAACAGGGAAGGGCTGGTAACCAATGTGAGGCTCAGAGACGGCCTTGGCTGCAGTGACCATGAAGCAGTTGAATTTAATCTCCTTAGGGCAATCAGGAGGACATATTCTAAGCTTACGACCCTAGACTTTAGGCGTGCAGAGTTTGATCGCTGCAGGGATCTGCTAGCCAAAGTGTCGTGGGATGAAGCCCTCAAGGGAAGAGGGACCCAGGACAGCTGGTCAGCATTCAAGGACCACCTCCTCTGTGTCCAGGAGCTATGTATACCTACAAGGAGAAAAGCAGGAAGGAATGCTAGGAGGCCTGCCTGGATGAACAAGGAGCTACTGGACACACTATTACTCAAAAAGAAACTCTACAGGAAGTGGAGGGAAGGACAGATAGAACAGGGGGTATATAAGGAAGCTGCCCGAGCAGCAAGAGGCCTGGTTAGGAAAGCCAAAGTAGAGTTTGAATTGAATCTAGCCAGGGAGGTTAAAGGGAGCACTAAGAATTTCTATAGGTATGTTAATGGCAAGAAGAAGACTAGGGAAGGTGTGGGCCCCCTCAGAAAGGAAACTGGTGAATTAGTCACAAGTGATGTGGAAAAGGCTGAGGTACTCAATAACTTCTTTACCTCAGTCTTCACTGCAAGGGCCTCCAGCCACACTCCTGGTGTCATGGAAGATGACGCCAGGGACAGGGATGAAGAGCTGCCTATCATAAGTGAAGCTCAGGTTCGTGATCACCTGAAGAACCTGAAAGTGTTCAAGTCCATGGCAGGGGGGTTGGAACTAGATGATCCTTGTGGTCCCTTCCAACCCTGACTGATTCTATGATTCTATGATTCTTCTAAGTGAGCTGTAAAGCCAAGGAAGCAACTTCCTTACCTAGGCTAGCAGCATGACATACCAGAAGGAAAACCCTCAACAACAGGCTATAGGATTTATGCATGTGATTTGGAAGAAATTCATACACAAAGAAAGTTGATAGAAAGCACTCATCTTCCCTAATCCTATCTGCTCCTGTAATCCTAAAGAAGGAGTGAACCAGAAAGCTATCCTGTCAAGATTAAAATGCAATTTTAAGAGGCCTTATTAAACAGTGCATTGGGTTTGTGTGGCAAGGTTTTGGCAGCAGAAGGCTGCAGGGGTGGCTTCTTTGAGAAGCTGCTAAAAGCTTCCCCTAAGTCTGATAGACCAAATGTCAGCTGGCTCCAAGATGGACCAGCTGCTGGCCAAGAATAAGACAGTCAAAACAGTGATGGTAGTACCTCTGTGATAACATGGCACCCAGCTAGCATCAGTGCACCACAAAAAACAGTAAGGTAAATATAATTGGCAAGTTCTGTACCTTACTGGGTCTAATAAAATGCAGTTACCATCTCCATCCATATATATATGAAATGTATGAATATTTTAATCTATCTTATTCATCTTATTTATCTATCTATCTATCTAACTAACATTTTATTTTAGGATATGTATAGTTTAATATATATAAAGGTTCAAATTTACAGATGATTTTCTCTGGGGAGTCCCATTCTGCAGGATATGGTGCAAAATTCTAACAGGACACAGGTCATGTTACAGGAAGTTTAGATTTTAAACAAGATAAACTGTGTTAAAGAAGACACAATGACTTCCCTCTTATCTTTCAGCAGGAATAGCTCTAATAACAGCCAGGACATCTGGAAGGACATAATTCAACTGCTGTTATTCTGTAGCTCTAAATACACCTACCTCAGTACTCAAGATATTCCCTCCCCAGTTTACTTCTGCTATGTTACTCATTGTTTAATACAATGAAGAAGAGTAAGAGCTTACCTTGTGTTACTGGGTGTTTTGTTGTTGTTTTGATTTGGGATTTGGGGTTTGTTTGTTTGGTTTGGTTTGGTTTTGGTTCTTTTTGTCTGGATGGTTTATTTAAATAATGCTTACAGTACAAGAAAGAAATCATTTAGCCTGAAAACCAAGAATCTTAGATAATATTTGTACAGGACAATTAAGGTGACAGACTGAAACAATAAGCTTTGCTACCTAATATCCTTCTATTTATCTAGTCTTTAATAGAGCATACAGAGGCATTATTGAAACTCAAATGAGAAACCTAGAGTCACCCTGAACCTTCATTAATAGGTAAAGTGTTATTGTTTTGCTGAAGCTCCCAGTCACAATTTAAAATGAAAACTAAAAGTGAAAATCAGTCTGGTTTTACTCTCTCTAAGCATGGAAAACCATGTTTGTGAGATTTTATTCTCTCCATACAACCAAGTCTTTAGTCACCTTAGGAGCCATGACCAAATTTAAAATGTAAAGTAACATTAAACCAAGAATTTTCCATATATAAAGAAGGCAATAGATAAGTGTGTCAGCAGGCAATAGGAATGTATATTTAGAAGCTGTTCCATAAATACAAAATTATCTAACTGTCTTAAGAGTCAAATTTCAGGGTTTGCTTAATACTTCTTTCTTAGACCTTTGCTTTTACTGAAAATCACAAAGGATATTACAGGCAATATTCAGCAGGGCATCAAGAGCTCTTCAAATTTTTATGTCCATATTTATTTCTCATAGAACTTAGTCTGAAATTATAATTAATTTTTTCTTACTTTTAATTTGAAAAGGCAAGTAATTATGCCTGCCTTTCCTAACTGGATTATTTTAGCTATGTCATCTGAGACATTTTATTTTCCAGAGAGTAAGTGTTTAATTTACCCCTAGCACAATTTAATTTCTTATAAATCCTTGAGGATCTAGTGCTTTTATGAATCTTACCTAAAGAAGAAACATCAATCAGTATGGCATCACTAACTAGACTGTGATATTTTCAAAAAATTATTAACAGTCAGGGAAATCAAATGCTCTCTAACTTTCTTTTTGAGGGCATCCTATCTTCTATTAGAAATGCCATTAGGTTTATTAAATGGCTTCTCCAAACTTCTGACGTGAAGAATGTCCTTCATTAAGAAAGGGTGAGACTGTCCTTTTCAGATGAATCAGTCTTGCAGATTATGTGATAAAAATTGCATGTTATCTGACCATTTTGAATTATCCAAATTTGCCTTGGTTTAAAGACTTGACTTTCTTTACAACTGAGAAACATTCTGTTCCTAGGTAAACATTAGGGGTTTGATTCAGTGGTGCAATGGATTTATGTTAGAATAAACTATACTCCAAGGACATATAGTGTATGGTAAAGAAAATGTTCCTTTTAAGGAATTTTGCATGAAATTTAAGCAAAGCTCAGATCTGACCTGCAATTCTTCTCTCTACAACTACCTGAAAGGAGGTACTGGTCAGTCTCTTCACCCTAGTATCAGGTGATTGGACAACAGGAAATGGCCTGAAATTGCACCACCAGGGAAGGTTTAGATTGGATATTAGGAAAAACTGCTTTGCTGAAAGGATGGTCAGGCATTGGAACAGGTTACCCAGGGAGGTGGTAGAGTCACCATCCCTGGCGCTGTTCAAGAAATGTGTGGACATAGCACTTTGGGATGTGGTTTAATGGCCATAGTGGTATTAGTTTGACTCAATTACTGTGTCCAGTTCTGGGCCCCTCAGTTTAAAAAGGACATTGAGACACTTGAACGTGTCCAGAGAAGGGCAACAAGGCTGGGGAGAGGCCTTGAGCACAAGCCCTATGAGGAGAGGCTGAGGCAGCTGGGATTGTTTAGCCTGGAGAAGAGGAGGCTCAGGGGCGACCTCATTGCTCTCTACAACTACCTGAAAGGTGGTTGTAGCCAGGAAGGGGTTGGCCTCTTCTCCCTAGCAACCAGCACCAGAACAAGGGGACACAGTCTCAAGCTGCACCAGGGGAAGTTTAGGCTCGAGGTGAGGAGAAAGTTCTTCACCGAGAGAGTCATTCGTCATTGGAATGGGCTGCCCGGGGAGGTGGTGGAGTCTCCGTCCCTGGAGGCGTTCAGGAGGGGACTGGATGTGGCACTTGGTGCCATGGTCTAGTTGTGAGGTTGTGGTTACAGGTTGGACTCGATGATCTTCAAGGTCTCTTCCAACCTTGGTAATTCTATTCTATTCTATTCTATTCTATTCTATTCTATTCTATTCTATTCTATTCTATTCTATTACCTGGAGGCCTTTCTAAGCCAAAGCAATTATTTGATTCTGCATTTCTATATTGAAGAAACAAGTACAATATCTAATAAGGTTTATTCAAAAGTGAGTTTTCAAGCATTGGAAAAAAGCGGTTTCTAGTAAATTCAATGTTTGTCCAATGTTTTCTTAACTTAAAATACGAAATCAGTTTGGAGAGTTCCTGGTGAGCACACAGAAAATGCTCAATAGTCTCTCATTCATTTTTTGCTCTCTGTCATACAGGAAGGTCAGACTATCACAGAATCACAGTATCACCTAGGTTGGAAGAGACCTTGAAGATCATCGAGTCCAACTTGCCACCACAGACCTCATGACTAGACCATGGCACCAAGTGCCACGTCCAGTCCCCTCTTGAACACCTCCAGGGACGGTGACTCCACCACCTCCCTGGGCAGCCCATTCCAATGACGAATGACTCTCTCAGTGAAGAACTTTCTCCTCACCTCGAGCCTAAATTTCCCCTGGTGCAGCTTGAGACTGTGTCCACTCTGGCATCAGGGAATTAAGCCCCTTCCTTAACTCAAGCTGTCTGATCAAAATTTGGTTTCTTCAGGGGCATTTTTTTTTTAGTAACTTCAGCAATTGATAATGCAGATGTCTACATTTAAGACAGTCACTCTGGGCTCTCCAGGAGAGGTGGAGAATCAAAATGCTTAAAAAAACCCCCACAACAAATAAACAACAGTTCATGTGAACTGTTTAATGCATTTCTGTTTGGGTAAGTGAAAACACATTCTGCAAGTACTCACTTTCTCTCCATTGACTGTAAAGTGGTTCTAGCAGTTTCAGGTCCTGCAACCTGAAAAACCTTCTAACAACAGATGCCTACATTTTCCCTTAGGATTTACAGGAGGAATATCAACTTTTTTTATTATTATTCTCATGAAGTGCTTGTTTCGTAGTAGATTTGAAATACCGTTTGCATAAATTCATATCTCACATTCTCACTTCCAGGCTTGTAATTTGCAGAAATGTGCTAAGAATGTCTCAAAAACAAACCCAGGCAAAGTCTTGATGGACATCCTTATTAAAATTAAAAGAATGGTATTGCTACATCAAGCACTTATAGTACAATCTTTACATTTCCACTAATACCACAGGAAGGAGGAAAGGAATAGCAGGAAGCTAAATTCAAACTCCTTGCATATCTTGATATAGCTAACTAAGTAACCTGTATATTTAAGCAATTTTCCATATAAATATGGATATTAATTAGGTACAACAGAAGTAATGTAGGATGTGGGATTAGATGCATGTCTAGATTGTTTGGCTCTGTCAAAAAATGTGAAGTCTTTTTCAAAACGGTGTAAAATTAGGAGGTCAGTATTAGGTGGGCCTTGAGTTTTCCTACAGAGACCAGGGAGTCAGAAAGAGGTTTTCCCCTGAATTGCATGATCTTTTCATCTCATCTAGACTAGCTCCCATTTTGTAAGTTAATTAATTGTTGTTGATTTTGATTTCTGCATGCTGAAGTTTTGGGTTTAATTTTATTTCTCTCTGGAAAATAAACTTTCCTATTACCAATAGTTAACAATAATTTGCTTCAAAAGTTGCACACACACACAAAATTTTTAAAAAGGCAGGCTATTGAAAAGGAGCATCTTAAATGCAAAAGTTCTGCAGAGAAGGGTCTCTGATGATGGAAACCACTGTAAGTGATTAAAGCTGGAAGCATCTGGGAAAAAGAAAATTAACTGAGTTTCTGGAGTTTAGAAATATGATTTCCCCCTTCTCATTTCCTAATGAAAGACAGAGGCAGGACACTAGCCTACTTTATTTTTCACATCTTTTGTTCTCATCTACAGTTGCATCTTTCTAGGTTTATAATTGAAGACATCCAAGGCCTTATCCATTAAAAAATAAAGTGTTCTGAATACCCTTTATATAGTTAGGATTAAAACTCAGGAGAAAATAATTACTCTTTTTCAATCATTATGATTGATTAAAAATAAAATTTAATTATTAGAGAGAGTGCATACAAAAGCAGAGAATGACATTAATTCAGTAGAAATATTTTAACTGGTTGCTCAGATTGTAATATTGTTATCAATTTCATCAACAGGAGGTTTTTAGCCAAATCATCTTCTGTAAGCCATATAGCAAATGCTACTCTGAAAACAAGGGGGAAAAGGGATAGAACATCCTAGTCTGGAGGTAGAGAATATTATTGTCTTTATCACTGCCTTCAGTTAAGCTTCAGCAGTTCTCTATGTAGTACAAGCTCTGACCAAAATTAAATATAACCCCCAGATCTTAATAGTTTGTGTTTGCAAAAAGACAAAAGTGAACATTCAGAAAGTTAAAAGTTCTAAAAACTAAGCTAGGTCAAGAATATACATCCAGCAATATGTGAAATATTCATAGAATAGAATAGAATAGAATAGAATAGAATAGAATAGAATAGAATAGAATAGAATAGAATAGAATAGAATAGAATAGAATAGAATTACCAAGGTTGGAAGAGACCTTGAAGATCATCGAGTCCAACCTGTAACCACAACCTCACAACTAGACCATGGCACCAAGTGCCACATCCAGTCCCCTCCTGAACGCTTCCAGGGATGGAGACTCAACCACCTCCCGGGCAGCCCATTCCAATGACGAATCACTCTCTCGGTGAAGAACTTTCTCCTCTCTTAGGCTACTGTAAGTCCTGGAGGACATAAGATTAATCATGAGCCAAACCTATGCCCTGGAAGTGATGATGGCCAGCGGCATTCTGAGCTGTAGCAGCAGAAACAGGAGATTGAATAGTGTCACCATCCTCCTTTACTCAGCATTTGTCAGACCACAGTGAGATACTGCATCCCACTTTGGGACTGCAGTACAAAAAAGGATGGTGATAAGCAAGATGAGGGGAAATGGGCACTTACAGCTGTGAGAACATGGACCTGGTCTTACTGAGCCAGGAGACATCTAATGACCTGTGCAAAGGATATCAAGAAGACAGAGATGGGCTCTTCATCAAGGTGTATACTGGGAAGATGGGAGACAAAGGATGCAAGTTGAAACAGGAAAGGTTCAGGCTGGATAGAAGAAAAAGCTTTTCACTCAGAGGGCAGTTGATGCCCGAAGAAGTTGTTGGAGATTTTCAAGTCTAAACTGCATAAAATCCTGAGGTCTGACTTTATCTCTGATCATAGTTGAAAGAAGAGATTAGACTTCAGACCTCCTGAGATCTCTTCCCAAGTGAGTTCTCATATGACTGTAAATAACAAGATTTTGAAAATAGATTGCAGTTTACATTCACTTTGAGTTGCAACACTGCATCAAATATATGTTTTTGTGGCACTTGATTCTTAGCAGAAAAGGCCTTGGAGATGTTGAAGTGTAGTTAGTAACACCAAAAATATTTAAATCATAGATTCTAAAATAATCTTTATAATTAGCACAATTTTTTTGTATCAGTGCTTTAGGGCTTGCTTGTAAGCATAGTTGTGATTTTCTCTGTGATCTGTGTTTACCACAATATTCAATATTTGTCTCTTAAGGTAAGATCAGCATTCCAAATGTGTCTAGCAGTGAGATAATCATCTTGGGCTGCTTCTGTAGTCGTTGAAGAGAAACTGACACCTTTAGCTTGCAAGTCCAAGTTCAAAATATATCAACACATTCACACTCTAAAACTGCTAATTATTTTAGTTATCTTTTCTTGAACTTAGGTGAAAGAAACCTTCTTTATGTTCTCCCCTCCAACTGCTTGCACTTAAATCTCCAACTACACATGTATACATGACATAGATAATTCCTTACCCAGAGAAAGAGCTAGAAACAGAATTTAATGAGAAGACAGAAGAGGTATGCTCACAGGCACGAGGCACGACCATATCCACAAACTGCCAAGCCCTGTTTATATGCAGCCTGCCCTTTTTATCCCCTTTTCTGTTTCCCCACAATTGTTCTTTAGCCAACCACCTTTGGTTTATTCACCAAACATCTCAAGCTGTGTAATCCTGAAACGATCTTCCCAAGACCACACAATGTGTCTCACGCCTGTAAGAAGTGACCCTCCCAGTCTGTAAGGAGCTTTCCCATTGACCCAAAGTGCTGGGTGTCAACCCTGGCTCATGACGCTGAAGCTTCTCTGGGATCGTCAGGACAGTGTCTCTGAAGGGGCTTCCTTACATGACCTTACTCCTCTCTTTCATTTGTGTGAGTAGGTGGGCTATCTTGCCACTTAACAATATATATTTTCAAGAGTGAAGCTAGGAGTTTACAATTTCCCATCCAAATCTTGCAGGATTTTACAAAACAACCCTAAAATTGTAGGGTTGCATCCCAAGCTAATATAAATCAAAGAAGCTCCCATCTGTCCCTTAATGATTTCAGCATATCATCACTTTAGGTGTGACTTTTCTCCAGCTTTACCTTACTGTGAAACTCCCATTTTACATTCCATTTTTCAAGCATTAGCCATGGCTACACAGCAATAATGTCAATATGTATAAACCTATACGAAAGGTATTTCTTTTCAACTCACTTGTTAAAACCTTTATGGAATATTGCATGGCAGAACAGTTACATACATATTAGATTAGTCACACGTTCATTCATGGCATCCACAAAGTCTCCACAAAATTTAACTATTTTTTGCCAACACTTCACAATAAAGAATGCTTTTGTTTGTTTGTTTGTTTCAGATTCCTGTGAGGAATTAAAAAAATGTTAAACATTTTTAAAAAGAGGAAAAAATGTGCACTTTATGAGAAGACAGTGCAACATGGCTGGGAAGCTTGAAGCTTTATACTTTACAATTTTTGGCATTTTTATTTGCCTTCCAATGAATACATCATTTCAGAAAATGACATTTCTCTTTTTTCCCACTAAACAACACAGAAAACTCAAAGCACCTAGATCATAAATTAATTTTTCTCTTGAACTCCACCTGAAACTTTGTTGTCTGACAGTTGCATCTCCCTCTTTACCAATGATTTTGTGGTATCACTTTGCAGCTGACTTGCTGACTTTGTTCTGACATATAAGATCAGAAAAACCTAAGCCTAAATGCCTAAGTCATAAATTTTAACTGTCCTTCAGTTGAAATGCTTCCTAAAGACTGTTCTCAATTTGGTGATTTGTAGATGCCAGGTGGTTGGTTTTTTTCCCCCTCACTGCTCTTACATTGCCCTCTAGAAATGCTGACAAAGATTGGCTGAATGAGTTCACCCTGTGTCAGCCTTTCATACTCTTCCAAGTTGAAATGTTTCTATTGTCATTACCAAGAAAAATTCAACATATGTAGATGCATATTTTACACACTATTATGCTTCTAGCAGCCAAATCAATTTTGTTATTCTGTCAGCTTTTGTAAGGCCGGTAGGAAGTGCCAGCCTTTGCATGTAAGACCCAACTCACTATGTGTGACACAGAGGCTGTAGGATATGCAGTTACTGAGGTGTCAGTAGGCAGCTGTTGACCTCTAGACAGCGTGTGGAGTAGGGAGAAGGGGTCCTCAAAACCCAGACTGTTCATGGTTTCTGAGGATCTATCAGTCACATTTTATAAAATGTGAGTGTTGAATATGCTGTGTACATTTTCCTTTTTTTCAGGGCATGACTGTAAAAAATCTCTGCAATACAACAAGTTTTCAAAATTTGTAACCACACCAATAGCATCTTGTTCTCAAATTTGTCTAGCATTGTGCTCTAAAAGACAAGATAAGATATGCATCGAGAGCAAGAGGATATGCAAAAAGCCAGACTGAGCCTCTCCTGCTCAAACGAAGCAAACTGTATGAACAGGGCATGAGGTTTCTACAGTGAGCCTATGCAGAAGATTGATCTAGGAACTCCCCATCTCCTACTCTTCTCAGACCTACAGACCACTTGCAAATTAATGGCAATCTATTTAACCTATAATAATTTCTGACCCTTAACTGTAAGAGCAAGAACTTTAGACAACTCCAAAACAACCCAGCTGATTTCCCAATCAGGTTCTTCCCTTGCATGGATTTCTCTACCCATTCAAGTTTTCATGGTGCTACAAGCTACATGCAATTAATTTCCTACAGCAGGACATATGGAGAAAAAAGGATTCCTTATACTCCTGCTGGAATAGGAATGAATAACAAGGCATTTTAAGCCCCATACAAAGACTTTCAAGTATGCATATATATGAAGTTGTAAACTGTGGAGTCACTGTCCCTGAAGGGGTTCAAGAGGGGATAGGATGTGGCACTCAGTGCCATGGTCTAGTCATGAGATCTGTGGTGACGGGTTGGACTTGACGATCTTTGAGGTCTCTTCCAACCTTGATTATACTGTGATACTGTGATAAACCCACTAGATCAGGCTGGCCAGAGCCTCATCCAGCCTAGACTTAAACACCTCCAGGGATGGGGCCTCAACCACCTCCCTGGGCAACCCATTCTATGGCTTCACCACTCTCATGGTGAAGAACTTCCTCCTCACATCTAGCCTGAATCTCCCCACCTCCAGCTTCATTCCATTCCCCCTAGTCCTATAACTATCTGATAGCCTGAGAAGTCCCTCCCCAGCCTTCCTGTAGGCCCCCTTCAGATACTGGAAGGCCACAATGAGGTCATCTCGGAGCCTTCTCTTCTCCAGACTGAATAGCCCCAACTCCTTCAGTCCGTCCTCATAGGAGAGGTGCTCCAGCCCTCTGATCATCCTCGTGGCCCTTCTCTGGACACGCTCCAGCATGTCCACATCCCTCCTGTAATAGGGGCTCCAGAACTGGACGCAGTACTCCAGGTGGGGTCTCACCAGAGCTGAGTAGAGGGGGAGAATCACCTCCCTTGACCTGCTAGTCACACTTCTCCTGATGCACCCCAGGATCTGATTGGCTTTCCAGGCTGCAAGTGCACATTGAGAGCTCATGTTGAGCTTCTTGTCCGCCAGCACCCCCAAGTCTCTCTCCTCAGGGCTGCTCTCCAGAGCATTCTCCTTTTAATTTAAGAAAAAGGGGATTCTAATCGAAAAGCAACTGAATATGAGTAAACAGTGTGCCCTGGAGGGCAAAAAAACAAATGGCATTCTGGCTCATATTAGAAATGCTGTGTCCAGCAGGAGTAGGGAGGTGATTGTACCCTTGTACTCCACTCTGGTGAGGCCGCACCCCGAGTATTGTGTCCAGTTTTGGGCACCTCAATACGAGAGAGATGTTGGAATACTAGAGTGAGCACAGAGGATAACAAATTCAGACCTTGTCCAAAGGGTGATGAAGAATCTTAAGTTTTCTTGGTGAAAAGTTATACAAGTTAAGCTAGTGTAAAATGAGATATGGGGACTTCTTTGAAAGAATAGGATAGATGTAAGCAGGTTAGTACTAAAAAAAACCACCAACAAACAAAATATGAGATTTCTTCCATTCTCTAACAATCAGACCTGAGATAAGTTATTTAAGTCAGTATCATGCATGTGCCAAGATGCTTACAGAGACAAGGGGAAGAGACAAGCACCTCCAGCACTGATTCAGCACACTGCTCTTCACAGTTCTTAATAGTGAGGTCTCAGGACTCAGCTAGAATCACAGGAATAATATTTTCTTGTTTGGAGAGTCTTTCTGTGCTATTGCTGAAGAAAGATGAAAACCAGGTGGTGATAAAGGCTTGCATTTTATTTCCTGAATAGAGAGTACTTTTGGTAATCTGGATTATATTATTCCAGAAAACTGGCGTTTCTCCCCACCTGATATATCTTTAAGAGAGATGTGTTAGGACTGGAAAAATTCTCATTTCCCTATTCCTGTATCATCTTTTCCTGATGTAGAAAGCATAATTAAATATCTAGTACAGTAAGTCATACATAAGAGTCAAAAAACATTAGAAATGTCCTCTCTCAAACCAAATACAAACCTAAGTGTCTTTTCCAAAGGCAGAAATTCATTGCTAGCAAAAAGAACCCCATTGTGTTTTTCAGGCAAGGGGGTACTTAATACACATCTTTGAGAATTTACATCTATATAATAACTAAAATGGTTCCTAACTGCTTTCCAAAATGCAAGAGGCCGGTGTAACAAGCATATAAGTCAAGGTACACTGTCAACACCACAGGAGCTAAACAGAACATCACATCAAAATGAAGGCAGGGCTATTTGTTCCTATACATTCACTCCTCCCAGTTTAACCTCAGTTATAAGGTATGCTGAAACCTTTGATAAATTGAGGTAACCAGAGCTTGCCCTATATTTCTGTGTAAGCTTTAGAAATATGCACTGAATTATGATGATGCTGCTCCCTATACAAAATACATAATTATCTCATTTATCCAATGAAATACTATTAGAAGAAACCTATAAGATTAAGTACTGGTGTCTTTTGATATAGCAAATGCCCATGGAATTCAAGGGAAATTCTGCCAGAGGAAAGACTAAATAAAAAGCTTAGGTTCTGACCTCTACTGCTCATAACTTTTGGTTTACACACTGTTTTCACCAAATGATGCACTTCATGGTTTCTTTGATTCAATCCTACATGCCATCTAGTCCCAGTTATTTTAAGAAGTGATTTGTGTAATGTTAGCATGATGAACCTAAATTGCAAAAACACTGGCTGCTTGCCAAGAATTTGAAGAATGAGACACTCATTTTCAGAAGCACTTGACAACAACCAAATTATTTTAAAGTATCCCTGAAGGGTCACGTGTACCCTGTGTCCTGAAGGGACAAAAAGCCTCAAAAATGCTCTGAACCAGACAATGGGGCAGGAGCCAGCAGGTCTGTTTTTTCAGGAAAATGCCCACTTTGCCCAGGCTCATCTGAACATGCCCTGGAGTCCAAGTGGGCCAGGTGTGTGTGCTTTTGGCCATGTTTGGAGGAAACTCAGTCTACAGGTTAGAGTGTCAGGTTTTTATCTCTCAGTCTTTGTTGTCACTGGCCATTATTGTCTCGGGAAATCTATAAATAACAGCCCAAAGAGCCAGAGCCTTGCCTTCCAATTGTCCAAGCTCTGGGAGAAACCACAAGCCTCACTTGGAATCCAAGCTGTGTTTCAGTTTACCCAGACAGGACTGCAAAGACCTCTTGCTGTATAGCATTGTAAAGCCCAGGACCAGAGCAGATGCATCTCACTGGGCCGAGAAACGAAAGCCAGGAGGAGCTGAGTCCCCGGGACAGCTTCATTTTTTATTGGAAGAAGGAACAAGCACCTCTGCGAAGAATTACAGCTGAAGAACCTCTCCAAATAGGCAAAGCTAAGCTGCAAGCACCAGCAGCAACCTTTTTCTTCAAGGCTTTCAGCCACAAAGCCTTCAGAGATAAATCCTGAATGTGCCTCAGCAACAAGTTGCAGATGCCAACAGAAAGTGAAACTGTGTACCTGCAGCTTTCACATGGTCAGCACCATTTTGGGTTTGTTTAAATCCCCCACATGTCCTGTGGGGTACCATGATCAGTGAGTAATTATGAAATCTGATTTTTATAAGCATCTATTAAAGGTCTGTTGCCCTAGAGAATTCTAGAGTTCTCCCCCCTTTTGTGGGCAATCTCTGGCTTTGTGGCTGATGCTCCCTTTTTTCTTTACAGTTTAAAGTGTTGTTTGTTGTTTCTGGATTTTTGCTCATATTGTTTAAATTGTTACATGTTCCTGCTGTTGAGATATCTGTTCCACAACCAAATATTTCAAACCAGTAAATAGGTTTTATTAATATTTTCTGTGGGATTTTTATGATTAATAAAGTAATATATTTATCAATTGTTCTGCCTATTGAATATTAACAGCTTCCTTACAATCATAACACCCTGGTTTAAATACTAAGAAGGAGTGAAGTGGGCTTAAAGGCCAAAGGTACACCCTCATCGCTTTATGTGAGAAGAATGTCCAAAGGTCTCAAAGTGACTAAGGACGTGACTGAGAATTGTTTCTTGACATCTTAGATATCTGCTCTTTGAATCTGATTTTTGGATTCTTAGGGGTGTTCAGTTCAGTAGAAATAATATGAATTTATGAAGAAATGTATCCAGTTCCTTGATGTTAGTTTCTAACTACCTTCAGCTTCTACCAGCCCACATTTATAAAGTCATCAAAAAACATACATTGTGTATTTTCAATATTGTATGATAATACCTTGGTCTGATTGATGAAGTACTGAGTATCCATATATGCCCTGGAACTCCTGAGGCTTGCTGGGAAACAAGATATTCATAGGTTTTCATTTCATCACGCGGGAAGAATTTTTTCTACTTCTAAGTCTCTTGACCTTTCCTTTAAAAGGTCTAGTATTGCATGTAGTATTGGCTAGTGTTAGAGAAAGCTTTCTAGATTTTATTATAGGTTTGATCCAATCCGGCAGTTTTTGTGACCCTATCAAAGAAATATGAATATATGTGAACATCTTGGCACTTGCATTCATCTCATATCAGGTCATTTTATATGTAGATGAGTATTATAGGAACACTTCCCCTACTAGTGGCCATCTAGGAGAATTCAGACTCTGCAACATCCAGTTTCACTTTTTTTGTTGATTTGATGGTTTGATCTGTACTGGGTTTTTTAAAAGCTGAAGTTTAGGAAAGATTGCCTTTCTTAAGATCCAATTTTTACCAAAAAACCCCAACCCAAGCCAAACAACCAAACATAAAAACAGAGGGGAGGAATAAAAAAATGTTGAATTAGGACCTCATGATCCTCTTCTGAATATTTAAGAATGCTGAAAAAAGTCCTCTTTTGAAAATCTTGCAATGAATGTCTGTCTATATATAACAGTATAATACATGCAAGCATATATTTCCTTTGACTCTTTTTAGACCTAAAAGGGAACATCTTATATAACATATATATCTGCAGAAGTAGATTATCCTTCCCCCCTCCCCCTCATTTTTCCTCATAGACTGTTTGGAGGTGAGCTCCCTTTTCATCATAATTAACTACTGAAAAGTGGAACGCTAGATGATTAAAAACATTTCTTTCTTTTTTATGAAATTATTTTTCCCCAGCGACTAAACAGATCTAGATATAGATTTTTCACCAGATGATGTTTAGCTGTGTACATATGAGCTTAACCTGATTCATCTAGCCAGGAAGAATATTCTGAGGTATATGGTAAAGGACAACCTCAGAATTAAATATATATCAAGCCTCAATGGTATTCATTCTCTAAATGACCTAAGTGAAGACTGTCCTGCAATTCTAATAGTTAAGGGTTTTTAACATTTAAATCTCCTTACAACCTAGTCTGGATGATTAAAAGTTGATGACAATCTAGACAGTGAATTTTGTTACTAAAAATTCAAGTGCATGCAGTGCTTGTCTTCGTTTTTGAAATAGCACAAAAACAATTGCTGTAAACTACATAAACTATTTAATTACACATTCTTGTTAAGGATACATAGACAGCTAATGACACTGATCTTCAATTGTATTTTGATATAGGAAATCTCTTACCTCATAACAAATTAAGTAACTTCGGGTTCTTTCATTATTTTCTGCTGCATAATTGATAACTTATACTGAGAAGACTCAGTCAGAGATTTAGACTTGGTTTGTTAGATGTATTAAAAAAAAAAAAAAAAAAGGAATGAAAAGTAGAAGTTACCCACAACAGCTTGTGGTTCAAGAACAAGCATTGCTCTCATGTTTTTATGTTTCCACTATTCCATATGCAAACTGTTTCACATGTAAGTCAGCATGTTTGTTCACCAATATATTGAAGGAAAATTGATTATTAATTGGAAGAACTGGGAAAGTAAATATACTGTATTTGCTTCCAGTGAGTGTAAATTTAGATATGGATTTCATATTTGGATTAATTTCAAATGCAGATAAAATATTATGTTGCCAAAAAGTAATGAGCATGTTACAAAAAAGGTATTATTAATATTTACTCTTTTCAAAGGCTAAGATAAACTCCAGTTTAATAAAAATGTGTTGACAGTGACTGCATTTTTTATTTATCTCAAAATACTGTAAAATTGTGAAACACAAACCACTTTGTAAAACAAACAACAAAAACCAACTAACCAACTGTGAGAGACTAAATCCTGTCTCTCTTGATATGACTCAACAAAGATAAAATCACCTTTGTTGCTTGCCCAGACAATAGCTGATGTGTATTGGGCAGATGCCACTGGAACGACTCTCTGGAAGGTGCATAGGAAAAAGTTGCTCATCAGACTGCAGCCACCCTGGAAATAATAGGTAGAGGCCACTGTTATCGATACTCTCTGGAATATGCATATTCACCACCTGTACTCATACCTAAAAATTGTATAAAAGATCTGAGCAACTACTGGCTCAGGAGAAGGAAAACGTGGGAAAAGGAAAACAGGAAGAAGGAAAAGACCTGGACAATGCCACCGAGAAGGAAAACACAGAAGGAAAAGACTGGGACAATGCCGCTAGGAAGGAAAACACGAGAGAAGGAAAAGGTTGGGACAATGCTGCTCTGAAGAAAAATGGAGAGAATACCAGGAGAGAAAAAAAATGGCACAGACATCACCATGTAGCCTGGAAGAAGCAGACCAAGAGGAACCCTCTCTCCGTGTCCTATGTTCCGCTTGCTGCAACTCATGGAGCTGAAGAGGCTGCTCAGAGGACAGCACAGCCAACAAGGATGACCTCTCCTCCACACCAAAACTGCAGCACCCTTCTGCCACAGACCCAAACTGTCTTGGGGGTGAGGGGTGTGGTAATATAATTCCTTTCCTCTTTGCTCTCCCTCTTCTCTCTCTCACTCTCTATTCTCTCTCTCCTTCTGATTCATCCACTTTATTTGTGTAATAAATAGCCTCACTGTTGATATTTTGGCCTCGTTTGTGCCTCTAATTTCATAACACAGGAATATTCAAAAGAACTGAGTCTCTTTCCCTCTCTGGACCGAGACACCAACCAACAGACAATAAACAACCAACTTTTCTAGACTGCTATAGTAAGGTTTTTGTCATCAGCAGTATGAGAAGGTATTATCCAGTTAAAATAACCAAGATTATTATGACTTAAAATAATGAATTGGAAGAGGCAATGACCTGAAATATAAGACAACTAACAGAATATAGATTCACATCTAACTCTTTTATTTCACTGGACAGTCATAGGTAAGACAATTGTCCCACTTTTTTTCGTCTATAAAGAAGAGATAGTTATGCTGATCCTCATTTTAAAGTTCCTTTCAATTTACAGACAGAACTCTACAAAGTCTAAAATTTGAGGGTGTCTCCTTTTAAGTCAAATTCCAATGACAGTAACCCCCTGAGCTCTTTAATGTTAATTTATAGAGTTATTTGTAGAACATGCATAACAGATATCAAAATCTGCCTCATATCAACACTAAGCAATAAATTGCATAAACATAATACTGTTTTCCTATGAGTGGTACAAATGTTGTTTTAAGAGCAATATATGCAATGCTCCTCTAGAGCTTTAAAAAATAAAAGCCTATTGAAATTCTTCTCCAGTTACTACTGAGAGTTTTATCCAGTCTTATCTGTTACATCTTCATGAGAAGATTAAAATAAAATGGCTGACTAGAATATCAAATTTCTCTGAATACATTGACATTTCATAAATGTGACCTATTCTAAAATCAAGACAGTGGCCAGAGAAAGGAGATGACAATGGAAATTGTAGTCTTTATTCTATAAATAGGCAGAAAACAAGTCTTAAAAAAAATTTTAATTAACGCCAGCTAAATATCAACATTTTACAGCTTGCTGACATTAAACAAAAAATTATGTTTGGTCTTCTAGGGCAAATAAAAAATAAAATCTTTTGCCACTGTGATTTAGTAAAAGAGATCAAGTGTAGGAAAACCTACCAGATCTGCAGGAGGTCTTTGAATGAGCAGTGACAAAATATGCACTAAATTCCCAGTAGTTCTAGAAGGACAACATGTATTTAGAATAGGAGATTACTAACTAACTGCACTTCTCTTGGAAAGCCATTTCAATGGCTTTCAAAACTGTGGCCAAAACCCAAGAAAGCAGAAGGACTATACTGAGTAAACCCTAGGAGGTTAATTAACGTAAGTCATAAAGAATAGGAAAAAGATGCTCTTTTCAGAAAGAAAAAGGGAAGAAAAAAAAAAAAGAAGCCCCAAACAAACAAACCCTCAAGAGATTTTGAGAGTGGAGTATTTAAGAGTTTCAGGCACCTACAGTATTATTAGAAACAGATCATCAGTTACTGCCATCTGCAGAGCTGATCTCACAGATCCACACTGATGAGGATGTTTTACTTATATAGTGTCACAGAAGTACTCTGCAGGTCAGACCTTGTTCCCTCTAATACCAGAGGGAATCTCACCACCATCTTTACAAAATGCAGAAACATTCCCAAATGTATGACCAACTAGTTTGGCCCTGCACTGGAGAGTTACCCTGCCATATAGTAATTATTCTTGTCCCAGAGACCACTGAAGAAAGAGAAAAAGTACTTTCACAATTATAAAAATATTTTTTTCAATTTGATAAAGGACTGGCTGAACTTGGAAGAACTTTATTTTTTCCCCACAGTCTTAACTGTTTTCTTTCTTAAGTCTTTCTTAAGTCTTCTGTCTTAACTGTTTTGTTTTTTTCCTTTTTTTGTCTTTTTTAATGGAAAATCACACCTGCAAATAATGACTTCCACCAAATACCAACACAGAGTGAAGTCTTCTTGGGTTTTCAGAGAGCCTGAAACACAGCTCTGTTGACTAGGTGTTCATGTGAGTACCAATGACAAAAACATCAATATCATTGTTACAATTCATTACATCATTCAAGAAAGGACTAAGAACATCTAAATTTGCATTTTTAATATTTTAGGAAAAATTGTTTGGGAAGGGGAAACAAAGAATACCTTTCTTACAGATAGTGTAGAAATAAAATTGGCCAGTAACATCCCTGAAGATTAAAGGATGGAAGACAGACAGCATAATCATTTCCATTTTCCACAAAAAATAATATTCCAAATCTGTTAAAGTGCTTCTGCTCAAGATGAAATGCCTGTAATGCATTTCCTTAGATGTTTGTATGATACTGAAATATATGGCATGGAAATGTAACCATGTTCAGAGCGGAGCTGTTTGGGTGCAGCTACACCCTACAATGGAATTTGCAAAAGTGAACATGAAGAATTATTTTTCTGCCAGCTATGACCTCTGACTATGGCAAGGAGAGGAAATATGTCAGATAACTTCCAAATCAGTTACTTATTCAGGATGCTGAATCTGATGTTGTTGGAAGTACTTTGTCAATGTAAATTGCACAACAAAACCCAGTGTTCCCTTTAGACGAGAAAATCCACTTCAGCACAACACAAAGGCAGAAGCAGTTGCCAGTTCAGTCAGGGGGTACTGAGCTTCATAATAGCACTGACAATAGAGCAGAGCCATACACCCTGCTGAAGTGAGCTGTAAAAATGGGCAGGAAGATGAAGGGCTTCAGTTCTCTTAGTCTCCAGTTGTATAAATCGGCTTGCATAACCAAACCCAAGAGTGATAGCATTTCTTCCCAAGAGTGAGCAGCAGCACACTAAGGAAAAACAGAATGAAAGATACGTATACCAGCACCATCTAGTGATACCTGCCAAATCATTGGGTCCTTGATATTCAGAACTCAGAAGAAAGCTCCCTAGTTGTATGCACACCTGCAAAGCATGGCTATGAACATCACTGTACAATCTTGGAGATGTCCTTAAATTTTGTGTCATAGCCTCATTTTTATACACTATGAGCTTACATGCTCTCAGGGAAGATCTTTCATCAAAATACAGGCAAAAAATACCTAAACTTACTAAAATATAGATAATTGACAAGACTACAGTTTGAAGTAGTATAGAATTGCACTATCAATAATTTACAAGTATCAGTTGTGTATCTCAGATGCAAGCATATTGTTGAAACATTTATTCATATATTATTAATTAGTAAAAGCCTGATGATGGCATTGAAAGATGTTTCAGGTTTAGAAAGACCTTGAGCATTCACACTGATCAATAATGGAATTTTGGACTTTTATTATGGTACACCTGAATTCTCTGTTACAAAAACAGCTGTGCTATTATCTGACACAGCCTTCATTTATTTATATCCAGCAGTGACATTACATGAAAACAATAGCAGGGGACAGAAATATATGAAATATTTAAAAGCATTGTCTCATAATAAACAAAGGCCCTCTATTCTGCATTTCAGAAGGTTCAACAGGCATGATGCCAACAGAAGAGATAGCATGTAGATCATACCTGATACATCAAAGCAAACATTGCAAGAAAATTCTTCTGAGGACTTAGGAATGATGGCCTGGTAGAGGCAAACATTAAAATATAGGAAGTTTTCTTCAGATATGGAGGAGTGTGTTCCAAGTGGAAGAACACTACCATAGCAGATGCAGGGATAGCATGATGAAGAAGCAGCTAGCCCAAACACAGGACTTAACAAGACTACAGTAACAGAGAAGAGTAAACAGTATTTTTAAAACCAGCATGGTGCCAAATCCTGATTAACTTGAGGCTTCATTCGTTGTAAGAGTAGAGATCAAACAAGTGTTGTTTGGCTTGGAACAAAGGTAAAGCAAGTTCACACACAACTTCAGGGTAGGTCACAGTAGTGAGCACAGATGATCACAATTTCTCCTATTATATGACTACAGAAAAAGGACGTGGTGACTGAAATGATTCCCTTCTTTTGGAGACAACTCTAAATTTACTCTACACTCTTTGCATTCATTCAAGGTTATTGATTTCATTGAAGATCCTTCTATCCTCCAGTGTGCTCCTTGTTTGGAAATTTTGGCTTTGATTTTCTGTTATTATTCTGAACATGTATATGTACACAGGTATGATCTACTTTGCAGATGATTACAACTGTTGTGACACCTGCATCAAAACTAACGGTTTTTAACTTTGATCCTTAAAATCCACAAATAACCTGAGCTCATAATAACCACTGAAATAATGAAAAGAAGGAAGGCTTTGTAATGTATTGTCCTTGGCAATTTACCTTCTACCTGTGTCTGTGTTTCCATTGTCCCAGATTGCCCTTCCCTGCCCTTCTTGCCAAAACCAC
The DNA here is from genome assembly GCA_033816785.1 of Picus viridis. NCBI lineage: Eukaryota > Metazoa > Chordata > Aves > Piciformes > Picidae > Picus > Picus viridis. Next base: position 33,219,622 of record CM066566.1, read on the forward strand.
CATTAGAGCTTCAGTAACTGTACTTGCCACTAGCATTCTCTTTTCTAAACGTGATTTACCATCACAGCCTTTTCTTTGCATTGGATTCAGAGCAATCCACATAGTCAGTTAAGGAGATAAAAATCTGTGTTTGCCAAATACCTGTTCAAATGTCAGTGTTATCCTGCCATGGTCTGGAAGGTGATTCAAAGCATGTAAATTAATTAATTATGATATAAATCTAAATGTAGGTTGAGAAAATTAATATCTCTCTCTGTTATACAGATGCTGCTGGAAATTACTGGATTCATCTGAAGGGTAAGTTTTACTTTCTACATAGAATGGCTACTAGGCAAAAACCTGAGACCTATTTTTGAAGGATAAGGGCAGTGCTGTAGAAAGTTGAAGGTTCCATCTTTTCTTTACATCTATGTTCCTGTAAAGTGCTATGTACCCATGGCTCCCTCCACTGCCCTGAGGAATCACAAAGAAGGAGGCTGTATTCCATGACTAACCCTACCCAGATTTGTGTCCGTCATGGACAAGCTGCTCTTCAGAAGAAAAGAACAGGAAAGGGAGGCAAATGCTGGAGTTACTCTAACCTTTTATCTCCTATGCAATAAGTAGTATTATTGTTGTTATTACTGTTGCTGTTCTTGTTGTTTGGATAGGAAGGAGTGGATTTTGCCTTTTCACCTGTGTCAGCATAGCATTTCCCTCAAATACCTGCAGAATTTGTAAGGCAAAGGATTTTGCAAGGTATATGCTTAAGATTATTTTCTGTGCATACAGCTACATCTGAAGATATCATAACAGACTAGGTGGACATACGATCCGATCCTGTTGACCTGTTCTCACCATCACAATCCTTAGCCTTTCTCCCTGAGCCTCTTGCCCTTCTGTCCTTGAAGAAGAGGGTCACCAATCAATGGAACTCCAACCTATATATTCATGTACATTTTTTTTTTTCAGCAGTAAACAGGAGAAGATAGTCTTTGGGTTTTTTAATTTTTTTCCTAGTTGTTTCTGTGCAAGTAGCTTGAAACCAGATGGGAACATAAAGATAAAAGAACTTCGGTTAAATACCAGCAGAGATGTCATTAGTATGCTAATGCGCAGATGCTTTTTTAAAGAAGAGATAAAAATATAAAAGGTGTCAGGAGAATAAATAGATCCTTTTTTTCCAGTGTAGAATCCAACACAGAAATGACCAATTGAATAAAACAATTCAGTAAAGGAAGAAGTTTATAAAGTAATTTTAGAAGTCTTGGCAACATTGACTTGGGGGTTTTTTAAAAGTTGTTATTAAAAGTTTCTTTAATAGCTTTACATATGCTTGTATCTCTGAGTAAAGAAGAGATGTTAGCTAGATAACAGCTTTTCACAACATAGCTATACTCAAAAATTATACTCAGTAAAGCAGTTTCTAAAAAATAAAGTGCCACTTCATAGTATCATAGTATCAGCCAGGGTTGGAAGGGACCACAAGGATCATCTAGTTCCAACCCCTCTGCCATGGGCAGGGACACCCTACACTAGATCAGGCTGGCCAGAGCCTCATCCAACCTGCTCTTAAACACCTCCAGGGATGGAGCCTCAACCACCTCCCTGGGCAACCCATTCCAGGCCTTCCCCACTCTCATGGTGAAGAACTTCTTCCTCACATCTAGCCTGAATCTCCCCATTTCCAGCTTCATTCCATTCCCCCTAGCCCTATCACTACCTGAGATCCTGAGAAGTCCCTCCCCAGCCTTCCTGTAGGCCCCCTTCAGATACTGGAAGGCCACAATGAGGTCACCTCGGAGCCTTCTCTTCTCCAGACTGAACAGCCCCAGCTCCTTCAGTCTGTCCTGATAGGAGAGATGCTCCAGCCCTCTGATCATCCTCGTGGCCCTTCTCTAGACACGTTCCAGCACGTCCATATCCCTGTTGTAATAGGGGCTCCAGAACTGGACGCAGTACTCCAGGTGGGGTCTCACCAGAGCTGAGTAGAGGGGAAGAATCACCTCCCTTGACGTGCTGGCCACACTTCTCCTGATGCAGCCCAGGATCTGATTGGCTTTCCAGGCTGCAAGTGCACATTGAGAGCTCATGTTGAGCTTCTCGTCCACAATACTTCATGTATGTTTAATCAATAGAAAACAATTCTGCTCACTAATAACTTAAGCCAGCTATTGAAGTTATGAGTAACAATCAAACAGGTCTATTGAAAAAGAAGATCTTTAAGCCACTGTTTTGGTCTATAAAGGATAAATTAATGTTCAATAAATGGAGCAATTAATTTAAAAAAATTAATTTTTTTTTAATCACAAAAATCCCACAAAAAATATTAAAGAAAACCTATTTACAGGTTCGAGGGGTTTCGGTCGTGGAACAGAGACCTCACCAGCAGGAACAAATAACAGTTTAAACAACATGCACAAAAATCCAGAAACGACAAACATCACTTTAAACTGTAAAGAAAAGAAACCTCGGCAATGCAGCCGGCGGTTGCCCACAACGTGTGTGTGGGGAGGAACCCAGAACTCCCCAGGGCAACAGACCTGCAATAGATGCACGTGGAAGCTGCAGGAGCAGAGTTTCCCTTTCTGTTGGGGTCTGCAGCTTATTGCTGAGACAGGATTTGCTCCCAAAGGATTTGTAGCCAAAAGCTTTGTAGAGAGGTTTCTCGGCTGTGGTCCTTTTGCAGCAGCGCTCGCTCCTTGCTCCAATCAATCGGAACTGTCCCGGGGACTCGGCTCCTCTGGGGTTTCGCCTCTCGGCCCGGCAAGACAAGTATCTGTCCTCTGGGCTTTACAACGCTGAGAATAGCGAGGGTCTTTGCTGTCTTGTCTGGGTAAACTGGAACACAGTTCAGCTTCCAAGCGAGGCATGTGGTTCCTTCCAGAGCGTGGACAATGGCAAGACAAAGCTCTGGCCCTTCGGGCTGATATTTATAGGTTTCCCAAGACAATAATGGCCCGGAGCAACACAGGTCGAGGGGTCAACCCTGGTATTGCAACCTATAGAAAGCCTTCTTTCCAAACGTGGCCAAAAGCATGCCCACCTGGCTCATCCTGGCTCTGAAACATGTCCAGGCAAGCCCAAAGAAGCAGATCTACTAGCTTCTGCCTCATTGTCTGGTTCAGAGCCATTTTGAGGCTTTTTTGTCCATCCAGGACAGCCACATATCCATTTATTTATTTTAATCTAGATATATGTCAGAAAGTCATTACCACATTCATATCTCAAGTCCTGAAATGTTACTTGCCAACAAAGGAGCCTCCTGTCTATGAGGTGATAATTGTACCAAGATGAAAACACTCAGAAGATTCATAGATTGTAAAAAAAGGTCTTCTGTTGCACCAGGGGATGTTTAGATTGGATATTAGGAAAAATGTCTATATGGAAAGAATGGTCAGGGATTAGAATGGGCTGCCCAGGGAGGTGGTGGAATCAACATCTCTGGAGATGTTCAAGAAACATGTGGACATGGCAGTTCAGGACATGGTTTAATGGCCATGGTGGTCTTAGACTGATAGTTGGACTTGATCTTATACATCTTTTCATATCAATACTACTGTATGATTCTACGATTATTACACTGTATGAAAGCCAAAAGTGCTTTGTGTTTTTTCCTCCTTAAGAAAGCAAGAATCATAGAATCATAGAATCAGTCAGGGTTGGAAGGGACCACAAGGATCATCTAGTTCCAACCCCCTGCCATGGGCAGGGACACCCTACACTAGATCACGCTGGCCAGAGCCTCGTCCAGCCTGGTCTTAAACACCTCCAGGGACTGGGCCTCAACCACCTCCCTGGACAACCCATTCCAGGGCTTCACCACTCTCATGGTAAAGAACTTCTTCCTCACATCCAGCCTGAATCTCCCCATTTCCAGCTTCATTCCATTCCCCCTAGTCCTATCACTACCTGAGATCCTGAGAAGTCCCTCCCCAGCCTTCCTGTAGGCCCCCTTCAGATACTGGAAAGCCACAATGAGGTCACCTCGGAGCCTTCTCTTCTCCAGACTGAACAGCCCCAACTCCTTCAGTCTGTCCTCATAGGAGAGGTGCTCCAGCCCTCTGATCATCCTCGTGGCCCTTCTCTGGACACGCTCCAGCACGTCCACATCTCTCCTGTAATATGGGCTCCAGAACTGGACGCAGTACTCCAGGTGGGGTCTCACCAGAGCCGAGTAGAGGGGGAGAAGCACCTCCCTTGACCTGCTGGCCACACTTCTCCTGATGCAGCCCAGGATCTGATTGGCTTTCCGGGCTGCAAGCGCACATTGAGAGCTCATGTCGAGCTTCTCGTCCACCAGCACCCCCAAGTCTCTCTCCTCAGGGCTGCTCTCCAGCCAGTCACTGCCCAGCCTGTATTTGTGCCTGGGATTGCCTCGACCCAGATGCAGGACCCTGCACTTGGTCTTGTTGAAGCTCATGAGGTTGGCTTGTGCCCACCTCTCCAGCCTGTCCAGGTCCCTCTGGATGGCATCCCTTCCCTCCAGGGTGTCCACTGCACCACACAGCTTGGTGTCATCAGCAAACTTGCTGAGGGTGCACTCGATGCCACTGTCCATGTCACCCACAAAGATGTTGAACAAGACAGGTCCCAGGACTGATCCCTGAGGGACTCCGCTTGTCACTGGCCTCCACTGGGACATGGACCCGTTGACAGCCACTCTTTGGGTGCGGCCATCAAGCCAATTCTTTATCCATCTAGTGGTCCATCCATCAAACCCATGTGTCGCCAGCTTGGAGACCAGGAGGTGGTGTGGGACAGTGTCGAAGGCTTTGCTCAAATCCAGGTAAACGACATCAGTTGCTCGCCCCTCATCTATTAATGCTGTCACCTGATCATAGAAGGCCACCAGGTTTGTCAGGCAGGATTTGCCCTTGGCAAAGCCATGCTGACTATTCCCAATCACCTCTTCACTATTCTTCTGAGTCATTAGTGCCTCCAGGAGGATCTGCTCCATGATCTTTCCGGGCACAGAGGTGAGACTGACTGGCCTGTAGTTCCCCGGTTCCTCCTTCTTGCCCTTTTTGAAAACGGGAGTAATGTTTCCCCTTTTCCAGTCTGTGGGGACTTCCCCAGTCTGCCATGACTTCTGGAATATAATAGAGAGGGGCTTGGCAACCTCATCTGCCAGTTCTCTCAGCACCCGTGGGTGTATCCCGTCGGGTCCCATGGACTTGAACACTTTCAGGTTCTTCAGGTGATCACGAACCTGAGCTTCACTTATGATGGGCAGTTCTTCCTCCCCGTCCCTGGCATCGTCTGCCATGACACCAGGAGTGTGGCTGGAGGCCCTTGCAGTGAAGACTGAGGTAAAGAAGTTATTGAGTACCTCAGCCTTTTCCACATCACTTGTGACCAGTTCACCACTGAGGGGGCCCACACCTTCCCTAGTCTTCTTCTTGCCATTAATATACCTATAGAAATTCTTAGTGTTCCCTTTAACCCCCTGGCTAGATTCAGTTCAAACTCTGCTTTGGCTTTCCTAACCAGGCCTCTTGCTGCTCGGGCAGCTTCCTTATATACCCCCTGTTCTATCTGTCCTTCCTTCCACTTCCTGTAGAGTTTCTTTTTACGTGATAGTGTGTCCAGCAGCTCCTTGTTCATCCAGGCAGGCCTCCTAGCATTCCTTCCTGCTTTTCTCCTTATAGGTATACATAGCTCCTGGACACAGAGGAGGTGGTCCTTGAATACTGACCAGCTGTCCTGGGTCCCTCTTCCCTCCAGGGCTTCATCCCACGACACTTTGGCTAGCAGATCCCTGCAGCGATCGAAGTCTGCACGCCTAAAGTCTAGGGTCGTCAGCTTAGAATATGTCCTCCTGATTGCCCTGAGGAGATTAAATTCAACTGCTTCATGGTCACTGCAGCCAAGGCCGTCTCTGAGCCTCACATTTGTTACCAGCCCTTCCCTGTTGGTGAGAACAAGGTCCAGCGTAGCACCTTTTCTTGTTGGTTCCTCTACCATTTGGAGGAGGAAGTTGTCTTCTATGCAGTCCAGGAACATCCTGGATTGCTGATGCTTTGCTGTGTTGTCCCTCCAACAGATGTCAGGGTGGTTGAAATCCCCCATGAGGACCAGGGCTTGTGACCTGGAAGCCACTTCTATTTGCCTGTGGAGGGCCTCATCTGCTTGGTTCTGCTGGTCAGGTGGCCTGTAGGAGACCCCCACAGTAATATCTCCTTCCCCTGTCTTGCCTTTAATTCTAACCCATAAACTTTCAACCGACTCATCAAGCCTCCCCAGGTGGAGTTCTGCTGATTCCAGCTGGTTGTTGACATATAGGGCAACACCTCCTCCTCTCCTTCCCTGCCTATCCTTCCTAAAAAGCTTATACCCATCTATCCCTATGTTCCAGTCGTGGGAGTCGTCCCACCAAGTTTCGGTGATGCCCACTATGTCATTGCATCCCAGCATCACGGTGGCCCTTAACTCATCCTGTTTGTTGCCCAAGCTGCGTGCATTTGCATAGAAGCACTTCAGCTGGGCTGGCCCTGTCGTCCTCCTGTGCCAACTCCCCTTGGTTTCCACAGGGTGTCCTGGTGTGTCATTTGTGTCTTGCCTCAGGGCAGCAAGCTGAGAGCCCCTACTGGCTCTCCATCCCTCCACCTCAGGTGAGCTGCCCCCCTGCTTGTCACAGGCCAGCAGGAGACCACCAACCCCTCCCCCTTCAAATCTAGTTTAAAGCCCTGTCTATGAGCCCTGCCAATTCCTGCCCCAGGATCCTTTTCCCCCTCTGGGACAAGTGTGTCCCATAAGTTGTTTTTAGCTCTGCTGCCTTGAAAACCAAACCATGATTGTAGAACCCAAATCCCTGCCGATGGCACCAGTCCCTGAGCCATGAATTGACCTGTTGGCTCTTCCACAATGTTCCCTCATCCATCACTGACGTTAGAGGGATAGCAGAGAAGTACCTCTAAACAGGTGTGTTGTGCCATGTAGCTGCCTGGATTTTATTATAACTCTTCACATGAAGAGCACACCAGTTTTTTTTATTCAGGGAAATAGCTCCACTGATACTACTGTTACTATATTGTAACAAAGGATGAGGAAAAGGCAGAGGTGCTCAACACCTTCTTTACCTCAATTTTTACTAGCAGGACAGAACGGCTTCCAGACAGCTGGCCTGCAGAGCTGGCAGAAGGAGCCAGGGAGCAGCATAGTTTTCCCCTGTTCCAGGATGGGATAGTTAGAGATCTTCTCAGCCGCTTGGACCCCAACAAGTCCATGGGACCGGATGGGATCCATCCTAGGGTGCTGAGGGAGCTGGCGGATGAGCTGTCCAGGCCGCTCTCCATCATTTTTCAGCAGTCCTGGCTCACTGGAGAGGTCCCAGAAGACTGGAAGCTGGCCAGCGTGGTGCCCATCCATAAGAAGGGCCAGTTGGAAGAGCCGGGGAATTATAGGCCTGTCAGCCTGACCTCAGTGCCAGGCAAGATTATGGAACGGGCCATCTTGAGTGCAATCACACAGCACTTACAGGATGGCCAGGGGCTCAGGCCTAGCCAGCATGGATTTAGGAGGGGCAGGTCCTGCCTGACCAACCTGATCTCCTTCTATGATCAGGTGACCCGCCTGGTGGATGTGGGGAGGCCTGTGGATGTGGTCTACCTGGACCTCAGCAAGGCCTTTGACACAGTCCCCCACAGCAAACTCCTGGCCAAGCTGGCAGCCCATGGCTTGGACAGGAGCACACTGCGTTGGGTTAGGAACTGGCCACAAGCCCAGAGAGTGGTGGTGAATGGTGCCACATCCAGCTGGCGGCCAGTCACTAGTGGTATGCCCCAAGGATCAGTGCTGGGGCCCATGCTTTTCAACATCTTTATTGATGATCTGGATGAGGGCATTGAGTCCATCATCAGTAAATTTGCGGATGACACCAAGCTGGGGGCAGGAGTTGATCTGCTGGAGGAAAGAGAGGCTTTGCAGAGGGACCTCGACAGGCTGGACAGATGGGCAGAGTCCAATGGCATGAGATTTAACACATCCAAGTGCCGGGTTCTGCACATTGGCCACAGCAACCCCAGGCAGCGCTACAGGCTGGGGTCAGAGTGGCTGGAGAGCGGCCAGGCAGAGAGGGACCTGGGGGTGCTAGTTGATTGTAGGCTGAACATGAGCCTGCAGTGTGCCCAGGCAGCCAAGAGGGCCAATGGCATCCTGGCCTGCATCAGGAACAGTGTGGCCAGCAGGAGCAGGGAGGTCATTCTGCCCCTGTACACTGCACTGGTTAGGCCGCACCTTGAGTCCTGTGTCCAGTTCTGGGCCCCTCAGTTTAAGAAGGACATTGAGACACTTGAACGTGTCCAGAGAAGGGCAACAAGGCTGGGGAGAGGCCTTGAGCACAAGCCCTATGAGGAGAGGCTGAGGGAGCTGGGGCTGTTTAGCCTGGAGAAGAGGAGGCTCAGGGGCGACCTCATTGCTCTCTACAACTACCTGAAGGGTGGTTGTAGCCAGGAAGGGGTTGGCCTCTTCTCCCTAGCAACCAGCACCAGAACAAGAGGACACAGTCTCAAGCTGCACCAGGGGAAGTTTAGGCTCGAGGTGAGGAGAAAGTTCTTCACCGAGAGAGTCATTCGTCATTGGAATGGGCTTCCCGGGAGGTGGTTGAGTCTCCGTCCCTGGAGGCGTTCAGGAGGGGACTGGATGTGGCACTTGGTGCCATGGTCTAGTTGTGAGGTTGTGGTTACAGGTTGGACTCGATGATCTTCAAGGTCTCTTCCAACCTTGGTAATTCTATTCTATTCTATTCTATACCCATAAGAGTAGAGAGACCCCCATGCTATGTCATTTGCAATATTACTGCAAGTAAACAATGGTAGCCTGTCGACGTGTACCCAAATGTATAAGTAGAAAAAGTAAAAACCACACAGGAACATGTGGTTGTGGATTTTACAATCTGATGGCCAAGATTTTCAAGGCAAGGCCTTGGGTTGGCCCTGGACAGGCATAGAGATATACTGCAATTTTGTTTGAACATTATATTGCATAAATGATGTGCTCATCTTCAGATATTGTCTTTACAACACCTGTAAACCATTAACAATGAAATAAATTTCAAATTTTCAGCGCAATGTGTATACTCCCATTGCTTTACAGAATATAACTCCCAGGGTTATTTTATGTGAATATGTTCAAAAATATAAGACAGGAGCTCAGCAGATTTAATTGGATAAGCATTGAATATAAGTTACATTGCCAAAACCTCTTAGTGGATTAAACTTGTCTTGTTTAGGAAACTCCTTTGACTGCAGTCTGCAATTGTAATTAGAAACAAGAGAGATATTTTGGGAAAAGAAGTCTGCTAGAAACTTTGGAAAGTATTTGTTTCTGCTCAGTTCTGTTGAGTTAGCTACATGTGCTTATGAACCTGCCTTAATGCATGGAACGGAGTCTCAGGCCACTTTGGCCACTCACTGTAAACACAATGGACAGTATCACAGGGGAAATACTGCCCTGGTACAGAGCTCTTATGGATGCCAGACTTGACCTTTCTACCAGCTATATCATAAGATAAAAGAAGGGTCAAGTAAGAGACACTTGGATGACAATAAAAAGATATATTGGTGACTATTTAAGCTACATTTCAGTAATATTGTGACGCAGATACCAGAACTAAAATATTATTGCTACTTAAAACTGCACTGACCAGCGTAAGAAAATGTCTATATTCCAGTCACAGTATCTTTGGCTGTCTGCATTCCAAAAAAAAGCCCCCAAACCCCCAAAAAATTAAACAAACACAAAAACTACCTTGATTTAAAGGAGAGCCATAGCCAATGGAATTAGAATTACAGAATTATAGAATTATCAGGGCTCAAAGGGACCTCAAGGATCACCTATTTCTAGCACCCCTGCCATGAGCAGGGATACCTCACACTAGATCAGGTTGCTCAGAGCCACAACCAGCCTGGCCTTAAAAACCTCCAGGGTTGGGGCTTCCACCACCTCCCTGGGCAACCTGTTCCAGTGTCTCACCACTGTGACCGGTTTAGGCTGTGCCTTTAAGAAAGAGACACTTTCTGAACACTCTAGCCAAATGTTTTGATATTAGAATGAAAACAATGATATGCTAATTCAATTTCATTGGTGGGACCCGGCTGTAAATTTTTGTTTAGTCTTTCAGTCGGGGGGAGTCAGTCAGCAGTCGTCTTCTTCTTCCCCCTGTGCTGTGAGCTGGCTCGTTTCTCTCTACGATTCTTGCTAACCAGATAAGAGAAAACTAACTTTTGCATCCGCTTTGAGCTTTAACAAAGTTTTCACCCTTTTAATTACCTTCCCTTCTCTTTCTCTCTAACCCTTTTGGGAAAAAGGGGAGGTAGGGAGGGAGAAGGGGGAACAGGCCGAACCCCCCCTGGCCGAAGGGGGGTTGGGAAAGGTTTCCTGTATTACATACATTGCTGTATACTTCTGTATATATTGTAAATATTGTATATTTTTGTACATATTCATTGCATTCCATATCTGCTTGTAAAATACAGCTTTCATCTGCTTCTCCGGCTGAGTTAGCTGTGGAATTCTTTTGTGTGTTGGGGGGGAACTTTCCTACTCCACCACACACCACCCTCATGATGAAGAACTTCTTAACACTCAATCTGAATCTACCCATTTATAGTTTTGCTCCATTCCCCCTAGTCCTATCACTCACTACCTGACATCCTAAAAAGTCCCTCACCAGTTTCCCTGTAAGCCCCCTTTCATGTACTGGAAGGCCACAATTAGGTCTCCTTGGAGCCTTCTGTAGTGGGTCAAGGCAGCCCCCTCCCCACCACGGGCAGAAATAACGCCTCTGACAAATGGATTGCAAAAGTGATGGAAAGTTTAAATAGAAAAGGGTGAATGTGCACAGAGGACCAGAAAAAACAGTGACAAAAGAACCCCCAAAATAGACCCAGAGGCATCCTATCCCCACCTGAGGGTGGGCCCAAGACCCCCAGGGCTCGTTCTTCCCCCCACACTGCTAGGCTAGTCTCAGCTGGCCAGGCCTGAGAACGCCCATCCCCTCACCTTGGGCCTAGCCAGACCCAAGGCTGGGAGATGTCTCCCCCGTTACCGGGTGCTGGCAAGGGAAGAAAGAGGCAGTGCCAGACGCCGCGCTAGATTTTATAGCGGTGCAGGGGATTATGGTAGGAGATACCTGGTTTCCTGTGTCCACCCACTGGGCTGGACTTCTGGACACAGGAAGTACACCATGTATCTATCAGAGGGCATCCAGCCCAAACTACCACACCTTCTCTTCTCCAGACTGAACAGCCCCAACTCCCTCAGTTTGACCTCATAACAGAGGTGCTCTAGCACCCTAATCATCCTTGTGGCCCTTCTCTGGACATGCTCCAGCATGTCCAGATCCTTCCTGTAATAGAAGCTCCAGAACTGGATGCAGTACTCCAGCTGGGGTCTCACCAGAGTGGAGAGAGGGGGAGATTAACTGCTCTTGACCTGCTGGATACACAGGTCAATTGGTGCAGGATTGGCCCAGGATACCATTGGCTTTCTGGGCTGCAAGTGCACAATGGTGGTTCGTGTTGAGCTTCTCATCCACCAATACCTTCAAGTCCTTTTATTCAGGGCTGCTCTCAAGCTAGTCGCTGCCCAACCTATATTGGTGTTTGGGACTGCCCAGACCCAGATGTAGAACCTTGCACTTGGTCTTGTTGAACTTCATGAGGTTGGTTTGGGCCCACACCAGCCTGTCAAGATCCCTCTGGATGGCAGCCCTTCCCTCCAGCATGTCTGCTGCAGCAGTGATGGTGTCATCAGTGAACTTGTTGAGAGTGCACTCAATACCAATTAGAACATTACTTTAATAAAGGAGAATTTTGTGTAGTCTGCTTCTTACTCTGTTTCTCAAGAGGGTGCTATTAGGTTGATGTGGCAAGGCTGGCTTCTGTGAGAAGCCCCTTCCAGAAACTTTATTCTTGTCCAATAAAACCAGTGCCAGACAGCTCTAAGACACCAAGTCTATTGATGGTGTAGCATTTCAGTGATAACATATTTAAGGGGGAAAATACTGCTGTAGAACAAAAAGGTACACATGAGAGAAATGACTGCAGAAAACAAAGAAACAAAATGGAGGAGAAGATATGTTACAGGCATCCGTCTCATGATGAAGACCATGGTGAAGCATTTTGGCTGCAGAGCTGACTGGGACTGGCACCAGCATGCTTGAGCTGAGATCTTTCTCTTTTGGTTTCTTTTCAGGGCTTTATGGGTTGGAAGGACCCCTGGCAGATGGCGAGAGCTGGCAGGGCTGACTTCTCATGTGCCTGCTCAGGATCGTGATGTCAGCCATGGGATTTTTAAAACCCGGTGGGCCTGAGCGTGCTATGCCATTTTGGCTGCAGAGCTGACCAGGACTGGCACCGGCACCAGCGTGCTTCAGCTGAGATCTTTCTCTTTTGGCTTCTTATCAGGGCTTTACGGGTCAGAAGGACTCCTGACAGACGGTGAGAGCTGGCAGGGCTGACTTCTCATGCTCCTGCTTGGGATCGTGACGTCAGACGTGGGATTTTTAAAATCCAGTGGGGCTGAGCACATGACGCCATTTTGGCTGCAGAGCAGCCTTCTCACCTGACTGCACGTGCTGGGGCAGTTGACAGAGTACAGAAGCCTCTGTGGTAACTCAGATAAATTATAGTATTTAAGTGAAATATAAATTATAGTATTTATAAATATAGTATTTAAATAAATAAATTATAGTATCTAGGTGGAATATTTTTTTCTTTTTCCTTTTTTTTTCTTTTTAACAACTAACAATAAAACCCCTGAACCATGGTAACAACTCAGCTAAAGGCTATTAGAAAATCAGTAGGTACCCAGACAGATTTGGCGCATAAGCATGCAGGTGTCCAGGCTGCTAGCTGCAGAGAGTGCTGGAGCCTGGCACTTGGAATGGAGGAGGAAGGAAGCAACACCTGTGTCAGTTGTGACCAGGTGAATTTTCTCCTCAACCTGGTGGCTCAGCTAAACAATGAAGTAGCTGAGCTAAAGGATGGAGTATCTAGGCTCAGGACTATACGGGAATGTGAAAGGGAGATAGATATGTGGGAGCAGGCTTTGCAAACCTCCCCTGTTGAGGGAGGCATTCCCAGAAACAGGAAGGGATGGATACAGGCCCCTGTTAGGGGAAGCAAGGGGAATCCATCCTGGCCCTCTCACCCTCCCCTGCTGCCCTTGCTTAATCAGTATGAGGTCCTGCAGGCCAAAGGCAACGTGGATGAGAGGGCTGAAGAGGAACCATCTAGGGAGATGCCTAAGGCAAAGCAGTCACTACCAATTATAAGGACTAGCACCATAAAGAAAAAAAGAAGGGTTATAGTTGTTGGAGACTCTCTCCTGAGGGGAACAGAGGGACCCATACGTCATCCCAACCCATCTCACAGGGAAGTGTGCTGCCTGCCAGGGGCCTGGATAAGCGATATCACAAGGAGACACCCTAATCTAATCCAGCCCTCTGACTATTACCCGTTGCTGGTAATACAAGCTGGAAGCAATGAAATTGATAAGAAGGGCACCAGGACGATTAAACAGGAATTCAAGGCCCTCGGACAATTGATTGATGGGGCAGGAGCACAAGTGGTGTTCTGCTCAGTTCCCTCAGTGGCAGGGCTGTACACTGACAGGAACAGGAGAACACATACTATCAACAATTGGCTCAAGGGATGGTGCCAACAGCAGAATTTTGGGTTCTTTGATCAAGGGGCAACTTTTACTGCACCTGACCTGTTGGACCTTGATGGGGTGAAATTATCTAGAAAGGGCAAGAGGGTACTAGCACTGGAGTTGGCAGGGCTCACTGGGAAGGCTTTAAACTAGGTCTGAAAGGAGTGGTGAGTAAACCAGTTTCTCTGGAGAGGAGACAATGAAGCATAAATTAGGACAACTCAGAAATCAACAGCCGAGCTGAAGTGCATGTACACCAATGCATGCAGTATGGGTAACAAACAAGAAGAACTGGAAGTCTTGGTCCACAAGGAGGACTATGATATAGTTGCTATTACAGAAACATGGTGGGATGATTCACATAATTGGAGTGCTGTGCTGGGGGGTTACAGGCTCTTTAGGAGAGACAGACAAGGGAGAAGAGGAGGAGGGGAGGCTCTGTACTTTAGGGAATCGCTAGAACTTGAGCTTCTGGATGAAAGTGTTGACTGCCTGTGGGTTAAGATACAAGGGAGGCCTAACAAAACTGACATCCTGGTTGGAGTCTGTTATAGACCACCCAGCCAGGATGAAGAGGTAGATGAAATATTCTACAGGCAACTGGAGGCTATCTCAAGATCATCAGATCTTGTCCTTGTAGGTGACTTTAACCTGCCAGACATCTTCTGGGAACTTAATTCAACAGAGAGGAGGCAGTCCAGAAGGTTCCTAGAGCGTATGGAGGACAGCGTCCCGATGCAGCTGTTAAGTAAGTCTACCAGGGCTCAGGCTCTACTTGACCTGCTGTTCTCAAATAGAGAAGGGCTGGTGGGAGATGTGATGGTGGGAGGCTGTCTAGGATGCAGTGATCATGAGATAGTGAAGTTTTCAATATGCAAGGAAATAGAAAGAAGCAGTAACAGAACCCTCACTTTGGACATCCAGAGGGCAAAGTTCAGCTTGTTCATTCAGAAAGTACCCTGGGCAGCAGCCCTTAAGAACCAAGGGGTCCAGGACGGTTGGACCTACTTCAAACAGGAGCTCTTGAAGGCACAGGAGCTGGCAGTTCCCACATGTCAAAAGATGAGCCGCTGGGAAAGGAGACCAGCCTGGGTGAGCAAGCAGCTCTTGAAGGAATTAAGGGGGAAAAAAGGCTGTATCACCATTGGAAAGCGGGGTAGGCAACTCGAGATACATTTAAGGATGTTGTTAGTACATGTAGGAGAAAAAATAGAGGCAAAAGCCCAGCTGGAATTTAAGCTGGCCACTTCTGGGAAAGATAATAAAAAACATTTTTATAAATGTATTAATGCCAAAAAGTGGGGCAAGAAGAACCTCCACTCCTTATTGGACCTGGAGGGTAACACTGTAACTAAAGATGAGGAAAAGGCTGAGGTTCTAAATATCTTCTTTGCCTCCATCTTCAACAGTAAGGCAGGAGGACTCCAGGATAACTGGCCTCCTGAACTGGTTTGTGGGGTCAGGGAGCAGTGTAGTACGCCTGAAATCCACAAGGAATTGGTTTGGGACTTGCTGAGCCACTTGGATACTCACAAGTCCATGGGACCAGATGGGATGCATCCTATGGTGCTGACAGAGTTTGCGGATGAGCTGGCCAGGCCTCTCTCCATCATTTTCCACCAGTCCTGGCTCACCGGAGAGGTCCCAGATGCCTGGAAACTGGCCAATGTGATCCCCCCCACAAGAAGGGCCAGATGGAGGAACCTGGAAACTCCAGGCCTGTCAGCCTGACCTCAGTGCCAGGGAAAATTATGCAGCAGATCATCTTGGGGGCAATCACTGTGCACCCGAAGGATGGCCAAGGGCTCAGGCCCAGCCAACATGGATTTAGGAAGGGCAGATCCTGCCTCTCCAACCTGATCTCCTTCTATGATCAGGTGACTCACCTGGTGGATGTGGGAAAGGCTGTGAATGTAGTCTACCTGGACTTCAGCAAGCCCTTTGACACTGTTCCCCACAGCAAACTGCTGGCTAAACTGTCAGCTCATCCAAGCTGTGCTTGGACAGCAGCACTCTGTGCTGGGTTAGGAACTGGAGGGCCAAGCCCAGAGAGTGGTGGTGAATGGTGCCGCATCCAGCTGTCAGCCAGTCACTGGTGGTGTCCCCCAGGGATCAGTTCTGGGCTCCATCCTCTTTAATATCTTCACTGATGATCTGGATGAGGGAGTTGAGTCAGTCATAAGCCAAATCGTGAATGGTACCAAGTTGGGAGCAGGTGTTGATCAGTTAGAGGGTAGAGGGGCTCTTCATAGGAATCTTGACTGGCTGGACAGATGGGCAGAGTCTAACATCATGGCATTCAACAAGTCTAAGTGCCGGGTGCTGCACTTTGGCAACAACAACCCCATGCAGAGCTACAGGCTGGGGTCAGAGTAGCTGGAGAGCTGCCAAACAGAAAGGGACCTGGGGGTACTGATTGACAGCTGGCTGAACATGAGCCAGCACCGTGCGCAGGTGGCCAAGAAGGCCAATGGCATCCTGGCTTGCATTAGGAATGGTGTGGTCAGCAGGGAGCAAGGAGGTCATTGTATCCCTGTACTCTGCATTGGTTAGGCCACACCTTGAGTCCTGTGTCCAGTTCTCGGCCCCTCAGTTTAAGAAGGACATCGAGACACTTGAACGTGTCCAGAGAGGGGCAACAAGGCTGGTGTGAGGCCTTGAGCACAAGCCCTATGAGGAGAGGCTGAGGGAGCTGGGATTGTTTAGCCTGGAGAAGAGGAGGCTCAGGGGAGACCTCACTGCTCTCTACAACTACCTGAAGGGTGGTTGTAGCCAGGAAGGGGTTGGTCTCTTCTCTCTAGCAACCAGCACCAGAACAAGAGGACACAGTCTCAAGCTTGCAACAGGGGAAGTTTAGTCTCGAGGTGAGGAGAAAGTTCTTCACCGAGAGAGTCATTCGCCATTGGAATGGGCTGCCCGGGGAGGTGGTGGAGTCACCATCCCTGGAGGTGTTCAAGAGGGGATTGGACGTGGCACTTGGTGCCATGGTCTAGTCATGGGGTCTGTGGTGACAGGTTGGACTCGATGATCTTCAGGTTCTCTTCCAACCTTGATACTGTGATACTGTAATGAAGGGAAAAAGGACTTGCAGGTCCTAGTGGATGGAAGGTTGACCATGAGCCAGCAATCTGTTCTTGTGGCCATAAAAGCCAATGACATTCTGTGGTGTATTAGAAGGGGTGTGGTTAGTAGGTTGAGAGGTTCTCTTCCCCCTCTACATTTCCCTGGTGAGGCCACATCTGGAATATTGTGTCTAGTTCTGGGCCCCTCACTTCAGGAAGGACAGGGAAGTGTTGGAAGAATCCAGCACAGAGCCACAAAAATGATTAAGGGAGTGGAACATCCTGCTTATGAGGACAGACTGAGGGAGCTGGGGCTCTTTTGTTTCATGAGGAGGAGACTACGGGATGACCTCACTCATGTTTATAAAGATGTGAGGGCTACGTGCAAAGAGGATGGTGTCAGGATCTTCTTGGTGATTCCCAATGACAGAACAAGGGGCAATGGGTGGAAGTTGAGGCATAGGAAGTTCCATGGAAACAGAAGGAAAACTTTTTCACTGTGAGGGTGATGGAACACTGGAACAGGCTGCAAGGGAGGTTGTGGAGTCTCCCTCTCTGGAGATATTCAAAACCTGCTTGGGTGAGTTCATGTGTGACCTGCTATAGGTGATCCTGCTCTGGGAGGGGGTTGGACTAGATAATCTTTCGAGGTCTCTTCCAATCCCTAATGTTCTGTGATATACATATATATATATGTCTGTGTGTATGTGTGTATGTATTTATATAGTGGAAAAAGTGCAGAAAATCTTCTGTTTGAACAGATGAGAAGTAGTTAAGTAGATAAACTTTAAAGTGCCTGAGCACTCTCCAAGTGAGAAAACTGTCTTTATTTTTGTTTACCTTCAGTTGTAATGCTGGGGCAGATCTGTGTCTATTATAAATTAAGTCAGCCAATCTGGCTGTGGCAGATCTGTATCTGTTGTAAATTAACTCACCCAATCTGATATCAGTGAAGTTAAGCAGGTTTATTGTAAGTAAGGTTTCTACGTTTTCTATTTTTCATTCCAAGCACTAACTCCACAGCATTGTGTGGAAGTCCCATATGCTATTCACAGTTGATTTGTTTTGGTATTGTCTTGGAAGCAAAATGATAGAGGTAGACAAAAGTAACCTTCACATCACTGAATGCAATATTATATTTTCTTTCTCCTTCCATGCTTCTCAATTTTAGAAACAATTTTCATCATCCAGATCAACCAATGCAAGCTTCTTTGAATGGCCATTCCTCAAACACGGAAGAAGAAAGAAAAAAATCAGAACTTCACGAAGAATTACTTAGGGAACAGTTGCTATTGGACCATCAACTAAAATATAGGCAAATAATTTAGGTAAAGGTTCTGTTTCACCCCAAATGAAATGTGGGGATGTAATTTAGGTGGTGACATTGTGATTTATATAACTGAAATTTTAAATTAAAAGGTAACACATTTCTTACAATGTCCAGATGTGTCGCTGTAATAAGTGATGGCCAAAGTGACAAAAAAATACACTCATGGCAAGCAGAGTATAGAGACAAAGACTCTGTTTATTCCAGCAAAACAAGACATATTTGTGTGTATGTTATGTTAGTGTGGCTGCATGTGATTGGTTAACAAACTTTTCTCAAGATTCTTACTGGTTAGTGATAGCATTGCTATAGTTACTTATTAAGTTAGCCCAGGTGGCTCTTATCTAAATCTTGTGGTTTCTCATCCACAAACTACACATTCAGTCCAGGGACTTTCCAGAGACTCGAGGGCACAATATTCTCTCATGGGAATACAGTGATGTTTTCGAGGCCGATCTCTTCCTGGCTCATCAAAGGGTCTGCAGATTCATCACAGTTTCCCACACAGATGAAATGGTACAACCTTTCTATAAAAAAGCTGGCTTTCAGGTGAAGCCTATAGCTGTTCTTGAAAGGTTTTGGAAAAAGCTTTTAACTTTCAATATGTGATAAAATATTATATGACAAACTGTTTTGTGACTTTATGGCTAGTTCCTCAAAACCTGCCCTGCGTGTCATGAGGTGGTACTGGTGAGAGGTGTGGTGTGCAGAAAGAGATAAAATAGAGCCATACTAAATTCATTGTCACAATGTACTAATATCCTAGCCTCTGAATCATTAAATAAAGAAATGTCAGTTTTCCAAATGTATTTTTTTGTCTTTTACTCTAAATGCCTCAATATAAATGATTCCATTATGGGTTGAAAGCTGAATTAGTTTAAACCTGTTCTTCATAAAATCTAACTTGCATTCTACATGCCTTATATGACCAGGACATGGTGGAGATAGTTCAACTCTATTTCAGAGATAAGAACAAAAATTAATACATTTCCTCTTGCTTAATAATACAAGAAAGACTCATGTCAGAAAGGCCAGTGTAATCTTTTTATACAGTGAGCTGCTGTTAGTTCTTTAACAATTTTCTTATTGCTTGGAAGTTTTGTAACATACATGGAATATCAGCAATTCCTGTGATATTTTCCTTCTTTTGCCTATTTGCAAGGCAGTGAATAGTATCTTACCTATTTATTTTGTAAATTGTTAACGATTATTTTGTTCAGGTATATAGCAGATGCTCAAATCTACCATTGCATTTGAACCATAATTATCAAAATATTACTGCTTTATTATTCTAGTTCGCTGTTTTTCATTTTCTTTAAACATAGGACTCTGGAGAAGGTTTAGATCAGTCTTTGACACTAAAATCCTAGAGAAAGATTTTTTCAAAGTATGAATAATAGTTCACTTTAACTGAACCAAAAGCAATATTAAATCTACTGTTAAAGGTAGGCAAAAACTTGTGTACACTGATGCTTATTATGACATCATGGCACAGCACCTTTTCCTCTGCATTACCTGAGAGGCCAGACTTTTTTATGCCATCAGAATCTTCTGGAACCCTGTGTTATCCCAGCTGCAACAGTCAACCACTGATGAATATTGTTGGTCATTCTGCTTGTCACAGGAAAAGTAATTGCATCCTTCACTGCAACAGAAATCACTGGCCTGCATTAGGAATGGTGTGGCCAGCAGGAGCAGGGAGGTCATTGTGCCCCTGTACTCTGCATTGGTTAGGCCGCACCTTGAGTCCTGTGTCCAGTTCTGGGCCCCTCAGTTTAAGAAGGACATTGAGACACTTGAACATGTCCAGAGAAGGGCAACAAGGCTGGTGTGAGGCCTTGAGCACAAGCCCTATGAGGAGAGGCTGAGGGAGCTAGGATTATTTAGCCTGGAGAAGAAGAGGCTCAGGGACGACCTCATTGCTCTCTACAACTACCTGAAAGGTGGTTGTAGCCAGGAAGGTGTTGGCCTCTTCTCCCTAGCAACCTGCACCAGAACAAGGGGACACAGTCTCAAGCTTGCAACAGGGGAAGTTTAGGCTCGAGATGAGGAGGAAGTTCTTCACCAAGAGAGTCATTCGCTATTGGAATGGGCTGCCTGGGGAGGTGGTGGAGTCGCCGTCCCTGGAGGCGTTCAAGAGGGGACTGGACATGGCACTTGGTGCCATGGTCTAGTCGTGGGTTCTGTGGTGACAGGTTGGACTTGATGATCTTCGAGGTCTCTTCCAACCTTGGTAATACTGTGATACTGTGATACTGTGAAAGAAAAAAAAAAAAAAAAAGAATGCAAAGGAAGTTTAAACAGTGTACTGTCAATTCTAAGTTTAGAGCAGCAGAAAGAGAAGGTATGAGCTTTTCTTCCTGATACACTGTGGGTGGTGAAATTGAAAATTTATTAAATAGTTTCAAATAATAATAATACCAACAACAACAATGGAGCTCTTTTAAAATAAAATAGTAATAATTTAAAAAGCCAACAAACAACAAACAAATGACAGACAGGTGTGGTGGGTTGGAAGGCAGATCCTCCCTTGCCTCCCACCAGGGCAAAAAAACCCTGAGACTCAGACAAATGGATTGCAGAAGTGATGGAAAGTTTAAATGGAGAAACAGTGAGTGTGTTACAGAAAACCACAAGCGCAGTGACAAAAGAAGATTCCAAAGCATACCCAGAAGCATCCCCTCACTCCCCTCTCCCCACCTGAGGGTACATCCAAAACCCCTAGGGCTCTTTCTTCCCTCCCTCCACTATTAGGCTAATCTCAGCTGGACAGATGTGAGATTGCACTTTCCCCTTCTCCTTCCGGCATTAGGCCTAGCCAGGCCCAAGAGACTGCAAGATAACTCCCCCTACATTACCAGAGAGGGAGCATTTCCCATGGGGCAGCAAGGGAAAAAAGAGGAAGTGTGACACCTTGCTGGTGGTTTTTATAGGGAGCAGGACATTATGGGAATGAAATACGTAGCTTCCTATGTCCATCCACTGGGCATCTCAGTGTATTCCACAAAGAAATTTAACTTTAGCTGAGAGAGTTTAATTTCAGAGTGTTGTACAGATACATCGCACCCAAAGGAAGAATCCATGAGGAATCTATGGTGCACGAACCCTGAGAAACCTGAGAGCCCTGAGTCAACTGAGAGTTCCTAATCCCTTTTCTTCGCTTCATCTGTGAAGAAACAAACTGTTTTCTGTTTCCTTGTTTCCTGATTTTCTTGGACTTCTGAATCATCTACATCTGAGAATAGCTGGAATGGACTATGAAATTTACTTAAAAATTGTAGATATTGTTTTAGATTGGATTTACAGTACAAACAGCCAGTGAAATTGTTCAGAAGGGGTGGATTGTGACAGTTTTAGGCTGTGCCTTTAAGAAAGGAGAGCTACTGAAACATTCTAGCTGAATGTTTTGGTGTAAAAAGGAAAACAAAGATAGTTTTAAACAAATTTCATTGGTAGATCAGTGGGAATATAACTTTAGGATTTTTAGGTTTTAGCTCAGTCTGTTTCAGTCTGAGTCCGGACAGCTGTTTTTTCTTTCTTGTGTGCTGGCTGGAGCTGACCTTGAACTAAAGAGATAAGAAACTAATTTTTTTTTCTTCCCTTAACATACACTTTGAACTAACAGAATTTCCCTTAATAATTCCTTTTCTCTCTAACCCTTTTTGGGAAAAAAAGGAGGAAGGGGGAAAAGGGGTTTTTGGGGGGACCCTCCACTATTGAGGTGGGGGGAAAGTTTTCTGCGTTACGTTCTTTCCTGTATATTTTTGTATATACTGTAAACACTGTCTATTGTGTATATATTCATTGCATTTAATCCTGCTTGTAAAATACAGCTCTTTTCCATTTTGCTTCTCCAACTGAGTTAGCTGTGGTTTGTGTTGGGGGAGAACTGAACTTTTCTCACTACCACAGCTCAGGACACCAGAGGTGTATCTTATGTGGCTGCAGCAGGGGGCACCCAGCCCAAACTGCCACAACAGGTAAATGTCATAATGTTTGTTTTGTTTAAAAAAAGGTAGTCCCCCTGGTGTGCTAGTATTATTGCATCAATAGGGTGAAGAAATCAAAACCCACCTCAGTAGAACCTCTACATGGTTGTGGAGAACAAAGAGGTCTCCCCTCAGCCACCCCTTTTCCAGACTAAATAACCCTTTTTTTCACAGCCATTCCTAATAAGATTTGTTTTCCAGACTCCTCACCAGCCTCATGCCCCACAAAACAGAACACAGTGCTTGAGGTGAAGCCTCACCAGTGTCACCCACTTCTGACAGAGACCAGAGTGCTGCTGACCTTCTTGGCCACCTAAGATCACTGCTGGCTTGTGTTCAGCTGACCATCAACCAGCACCCTGAAACCTATATACTTACCTCTGTACTGACCTATGATGTGTCTTTGTGGCGAAAGATGTTTTTATAAAGGCTGCAAACATTAAAAAGTAGCTTATATTTTAATAATAAAATAAGTTGTTGGATGAACTTCTATTTAATGATTACATTATGTTTTCACTAAGTAATATTTTATCACACATTTTCATATGAAAAGTGAAAGCCAACAGTAGTTCCACAGTAAAGTGTCTGAATCAAAAAATAATTTTAAAGAATCTGAATCAAAAGGTCTTAAAATTGCTGGAACATTCTCCCTACTGAATGGGGTTTGAGTGAAGTTCTCAGAGCTGAATGTACAACTGAATTCTGCACTGGGGAGGAGAGATTTGTACCCACAGACAAATTGGAAAAGAATGTTTTGGCATGAGTTTCTAATTAGTTCTCCTTAGGCCAAATTTGTTCTCACATGAACTGGTCATCAATGTTTCTGTACCAAATGAACTCTGAAGAAAGTGAAAGAAGAAATCTGCTCTCCTAATTCTGTCTTAATTTTCATAGTTTATTGACAAATAATTTGCAAGAATCTAGATGTTATTGAGCTTCACTTGCTTGAGTTTTATTAGAAGCATTTATTTTTGAGGAACAAATTTGATTTCTTTGAGGAATAAATTTGATTTCTTTCAGCATAAATCTACCATTCTCAAAGACTACGAGGGAAGGAAATACACAATGAAGCACTAGTTAGCTGGTCCTCTATGATGATGAGTTCCCATGGTAATTTCAGAGCATATTTTCATTTTAGCCTTGCAGCTCTTCAACCCCTTGGGGTTCAGAATATACAGCAGGGTTCCACTAGACCTCTGCTGCACTGAAACTTGCAGTGTGATTTAAGAACAGTTCTCATTTTATGGCTGCAGACTTCAGACTCCCAGGAATTGGAAAATATGGCAGGCTTAGCTATATGAGCACAGCTCCAATTCCCAAGGTTATTTCTGGTTTGTTTGTTTTAGAGAAGCTTTTCATTTCCATTCTTTTTGCAGTTAAGATTTCCCAAAAAATGAAATGCACAAACCTCCAGTAAATGCTTGCATATTCATAATTCCCCCAGCATTGGGAGCAGATTTTTCTTCTAATCCTACAGTCTGGAGACTTGCAGGACATCAGAACATAACAGCAAAATGCATTTTTGGAGCACTAATATACTAAGTGGATCCTTACGCACAGGCTATGTTGCAATATAGGGTTGTTGTCATGGATCAGCATTTGTTGTTGTATAGGTGTTCGAACACACTGAGCACAGCTTCCAGGACAAGATGTAAGCAGGCGAAGATGTTTATTAGATTATACAGCAAAGTTATATAGTCTGTTACCCGTTGCTGGTAATACAAGCTGGAAGCAATGAAATTGATAAGAAGGGCACCAGGATGATTAAACAGGAATTCAAGGCCCTCAGACAATTGATTGATGGGGCAGGAGCACAAGTGGTGTTCTGCTCAGTTCCCTCAGTGGCAGGGCTGTACACTGACAGGAACAGGAGAACACATACTATCAACAATTGGCTCAAGGGATGGTGCCAACAGCAGAATTTTGGGTTCTTTGATCAAGGGGCAACTTTTACTGCACCTGACCTGTTGGACCTTGATGGGGTGAATTCATCTAGAAAGGGCAAGAGGGTACTAGCACTGGAGTTGGCAGGGCTCACTGGGAAGGCTTTAAACTAGGTCTGAAAGGGGTAGGTGAGTAAACCAGTTTCTCTGGAGAGGAGACAATGAAGCATAAATTAGGGTTAATTGAGAAAGCAGCAGCTGAGCTGAAGTGCATGTACACCAATGCACGCAGTATGGGTAACAAACAAGAACTGGAAGTCTTGGTCCACAAGGAGGACTATGATATAGTTGCTATTACAGAAACGTGGTGGGATGATTCACACAATTGGAGTACTGCACTGGGGGGTTACAGGCTCTTTAGGAGAGACAGACAAGGGAGAAGAGGAGGAGGGGTGGCCCTGTACTTTAGGGAATCGCTAGATGCCACAGAACTTGAGGTTGTGGATGAAAGGGTTGAGTGCCCATGGGTTAAGATACAAGGGAAGCTTAACAAAACTGACATCCTGGTTGGAGTCTGTTATAGACCACCCAGCCAGGATGGAGAGGTAGATGAAGCAACTGGAGGCTGTCTCAAAATCATCAGATCTTGTCCTTGTGGGAGACTTCAACCTGCCAGACATCTCCTGGGAACTTAATTCAACAGAGAGGAGGCAGTCCAGAAGGTTCCTAGAGCGTATGGAGGACAGCGTCCTGATGCAGCTGTTAAGTGAGTCTACCAGGGCTCAGGCCCAGCTTGACCCGCTGTTCTCAAATAGAGAAGGGCTGGTGAGAGAAGTGATGGTAGGAGGCTGTCTAGGATGCAGTGACCATGAGATAGTGAAGTTTTCAATATGCAAGGAAATAGGGAGGAGCAGTAACAGAACCCTCACTTTAGACTTCTAGAGGGCAAAGTTCAACTTGTTCAAGCAACTTATTTGGAAAGTACCCTGGGCAGCAGCCCTTAAGAACCAAGGGGTCCAGGATGGTTGGACCTACTTCAAACAGGAGCTCTTGAAGGCACAGGAACTGGCAGTTCCCACATGTCAAAAGATGAGCCGCTGGGGAAGGTGACTGGCCTGGGTGAGCAAGCAGCTCTTGAAGGAATTAAAGGGGAAAAAAAGGCTGTATCACCATTGGAAAGCGGGGTAGGCAACTCGAGATACATTTAAGGATGTTGTTAGTACATGTAGGAGAAAAAATAGAGGCAAAAGCCCAGCTGGAATTTAAGCTGGCCACTTCTGGGAAAGATAATAAAAAACATTTTTATAAATGTATTAATGCCAAAAAGTGGGGCAAGAAGAACCTCCACTCCTTATTGGACCTGGAGGGTAACACTGTAACTAAAGATGAGGAAAAGGCTGAGGTTCTAAATATCTTCTTTGCCTCCATCTTCAACAGTAAGGCAGGAGGACTCCAGGATAACTGGCCTCCTGAACTGGTTTGTGGGGTCAGGGAGCAGTGTAGTACGCCTGAAATCCACAAGGAATTGGTTTGGGACTTGCTGAGCCACTTGGATACTCACAAGTCCATGGGACCAGATGGGATGCATCCTATGGTGCTGACAGAGTTTGCGGATGAGCTGGCCAGGCCTCTCTCCATCATTTTCCACCAGTCCTGGCTCACCGGAGAGGTCCCAGATGCCTGGAAACTGGCCAATGTGATCCCCCCCCACAAGAAGGGCCAGATGGAGGAACCTGGAAACTCCAGGCCTGTCAGCCTGACCTCAGTGCCAGGGAAAATTATGCAGCAGATCATCTTGGGGGCAATCACTGTGCACCCGAAGGATGGCCAAGGGCTCAGGCCCAGCCAACATGGATTTAGGAAGGGCAGATCCTGCCTCTCCAACCTGATCTCCTTCTATGATCAGGTGACTCACCTGGTGGATGTGGGAAAGGCTGTGAATGTAGTCTACCTGGACTTCAGCAAGCCCTTTGACACTGTTCCCCACAGCAAACTGCTGGCTAAACTGTGAGCCCGTGGCTTGGACAGCAGCACTCTGTGCTGGGTTAGGGACTGGCTGCAGGTCCGTGCCTAGAGAGTGGTGGTGAATGGTGCCACATCCAGCTGGCAGCCAGTCACTAGTGGTGTCCCCCAGGGATCAGTGCTGGGCCCTATCCTGTTTAATATATTCATTGATGATCTGGATGAGGGGTTTGAGTCAGTCATCAGTAAATTTGTGGATGACACCAAGATGGGAGCAGATGTTGATCAGTTAGAGGGCAGAAGGGCTCTCCAGAGGGACCTCGACCGACTAGACATATGGGCAGAGTCCAACATCATGGCATTCAACAAGTCCAACTGCCAGGTGCTGCACTTTGGCCACAACAACCCCATGCAGAGCTACAGGCTGGGGTCCGAGTGGCTGGAGAGCTGGTAAACAAAATGGGACCTGCAGGTGCTGATTGACAGCCATCTGAACATGAGGCAGTAGCATGCCCAGGTGGCCAAGAAGGCCAATGGCATCCTGGTCTTTATCAAGAATAGTGTGGCCAGCAAGAGCAGGGAAGTCATTGTGCCCCTCTACTCAGCACTAGTTAGGCCACACCTTGAGTAATGTGTCCAGTTCTGGGCCCCTCAGTTTAAGAATGACATTGAGTCTCTTGAACGTGTCCAGAGAAGAGCAATAAGGCTGGTGATAGGCTTCGAGCACAAGCTCTACAAGGAGAGGCCAAAGGAGCTGGGATTGTTTAGCCTGGAGAAGAGGAGGCTCAGGGGAGACCATTTTGCTGTCTGCAACTACCTGAAGGGTGGTTGTAGCCAGGAGGGGCTTGGTCTCTTAACACAGACAGCCAGCACCAGAACAATAGGACACAGTGTAGGAATCCTTTCTACCAATCCTGGATAAAAATCCCCTTGTGATTGCATCATCAATTGAGATGTGCCCCAAGAAAGGATAACGATTTTTCACTGGACTTCTGCTGGCCTGACAATAATGAACCAAGGACCCTGACATCAATACCTTCAGGACAAGATCATCTCCACCCATCAGGACCATTCCTGGATGCAAATCACCTTGTGATTGTATCATGAACTGAGATGTGCCCCGCCAAAGGACAATGATTGCTCACTGGACTGCAGCTGGCCTGACAACAATGGCCATGGCCATTGACAAGCTCATCTCCACCCATCAGGTACCCCAGGAAGGGAAGATGGTGAGACAATGGATTCACCACCTGGCCCCTGGTGTGTGGGCAGTTAAATGGAGAAGGAGGAGGCAGAGGCCTCCCCTCCCTCCAGACCCCTGCCCAAACACAAAGGAATACATAAAAAGATTTCCTGCAGAACCATACCTGGATACGTACCTAAGAACAATTTCCTGGGGATGATTTCCCGGGGAAAAATACCTGGACACTTACCTAAGGACTAAAAACTGTATAAAGAGACTTGAGGGATACTGGCAAGACAGAAGCAAGAAGACGGCACCACACGCTGAAACATCACGGGGCAACACAACACATCTTGGACTCCAAAAACCCTCTCTCCACCTCTGACTGTTGGTAATATAATCCCTTTCCTCTCTTCTCCTTCTTCTCCCTATATCTATTCCTTCTCTCTCTCCCTCTCTATTTTCTCTCTCTCTCTGCTTCTGATTCATTCACTTTATTTGTGTAATAAATAGCCTCATTGTTGATATTTTGGCCTCGTTTGTGCCTCTAATTTCATAAAACGGGAATATTCCAAAGAACTGAGTCTCTTTCCCTCTCCAGACCGAGACACACAGTCTCAAGCTGTGCCCTGGGAAGTTTAGGCTCAAGGTGAGGAGAAAGTTCTTCACAGAGAGAGTTATTAGGCATTGGAATGGGCTGCCCAGGGAGATGGTGGAATCAGCCTCCCTGGAGGTGTTCAAGAGGGGATTGGACGTGGCACTTATTGCCATGGTCTAGTTGTCATGAGGTGTTGGGTGACAGGTTGGACTTGATGATCTTTGAGGTCTTTTCCAACCTTGTTGATTCTCTGATTCTATGATCCTGTCAGAAGGCACATGTGTCACATCTTAATTGGTTATTTTCTACTGGCATGCATGTATTAGGGCATACAATAGGTCAAAATAACCAAACAATATTTTAACACATCTAACCAAATTCTGCCTAGATTTTCTCCTTCAGTCACAAGATGTTTACATTCTTTCTCAGTCAAAGACCAAATATAACCTTCCAAAGCTATCCGAATACAGCCATTCTCCTATAAGGCTTAAAAAAGGAAAGTTAAGAAAATGTCACAAATGTCAAACGTAATGTGGCTGCAAGTGGAAAGGGAAATGGAGTCCAACAGTTAGAAGAATTTTAAAAAAAATCAGGTAAAAGAAGTGGGGTTCAGGATTTTATGCAGTTAAGATCTGATGTACCTTTACTCAGTAGACTGAGCAGCATTATGTTTCTGGTGGCAGTGAGAAAAATATTTGAAGCTTGAGTTTTGTCCAAATACTTGCTCAAGATTATAGTCAGATCTATCCACAAATAATGCAAAGTTAAATACTTTGATTGAATGAATTTAACTCCCTCACCTCTCCCCACATGCTATGAGCTCTTGCCCCCTAGCCACCCATTTGTCTGGATCCCTCCAGTATGTCAGTATCTTTCTTCTTCTGTTGAGTCCTAACGCAGCCATAATGCTTCCCATGCACTCATACAAGAGTCAGAGGAAATAACCATTTCCCCCAAGCCTACTAACTATTCATGCAGTTTGTGGCAGTTCATTTCTTTATCTTGTTAAAGTCCCTTTAGAAATCAGCCCTGCCCTAGAGGCATCCAGCAAACTGATCCTTCCCTCCAGTTTGAATTTGGTTTGAATTTAATCTCAAACTCCAAGTCATTACTTACAGGAAAACACATAAAAATGTTATTGATCCCAAGGAAATGTCATTCATAACTGGCCACCAGTGGGATTTCAATCCACTGACCACTACTCTGTGAGCCTGGTAATCCAGCCATTCTGTTACACACATTGCAGTCAATACATCTAGATTATTGACTGGATTTGACCTTCTGCATACAATAAAAGTATAGAAAATCATGTTGAAAAACCTTGCTATAATCCAGATAAATTATATCTTTTGGTCTCCCATTACCTGCACAGTCCAGAAGACCCAATTTTCCCTGCGTCAGTCCATGCTGACTGTATACAGGCACTTTACCTTTTTTTCCATTTTTTTTTTCTTTCTTTTTTTTGGTGTCTTTTTTCAGTCCGTATCTGCCTATTTTCATTAGAGATTGTCCTTGCAATGACACTGCTCAGCCCACTCAGTAGTCTTGGATGCGAGTCATCTAGTCCAATTATCTGGTTAATTTGAAGTCCTGAAAGGGGATGAAGCAACTATTATCAGATTGACAATTTCCTCAGTAGGCTCACATTTATAAATTTACCCTATGACCTCTTCCTTCACCATATTGCTCTTCCTAAGCTGCATTTTTTCCATCCTGGTAACAAGTTTCAATTTTTGTTCTCTTAGTTGCTTGCATTTCCTCAAAACTGTCATTACCTGACTTCTTGTGCAGAGGTAGCATTAATTTCCAGGCTTCAATAATGTGAAACTCATCTGAAAATTTGACTGGAAAATTCTGTGTTCCCTCTTCTACATCACAGAAAAGCTGAACACTTGCAAATCAGATAAACCACAGCTAAACCTTACTTCTCCCCAGCCATATTGTCATGTACTTTCTTGTCCTTTGAAACCCATAAACATCATCTCATCTATAGTCCACTAAGCCGATAAACTCCACAATTAGTGAGGCTGTGATTCTTTCCTTCCTTTTATGTTTTTAAACTGTTAATGCCACACCACAAGTACACTTGCATTAAAGCTGTTTATTCACTGAAGTGAAAAATCAATGTGTTCACATCTAATTGACAAGCTTAATTTGAGCAACTGCCTATATCTAGTATGACCGCTTTTCATACAGTGCTTTCCACACCTAAATATCATATTGCTCCTTGAAGAAATCAGGTATATTATCTTATGCTTTCAGACATTTGCATGAGACACAGCAGGCCAGAAGTAGAGTGAATATGTTAGCACATTTTGACTACTCAACATAAAGCTGTTTCTCTAAGCTGCCCTAAAGCAACCCTCCTTAAAAGCTTGCAAAGACACAGAAAAAAAATCAGCTTTGAATTTTCAACACATGGACTTTTACCCCTATATATTGGTTGACAGCCATGTGAATATGAGCCAGCAATATGCTCAGGTGGCCAAAAGGGCCAACAGCACTCTGGCCTCTATCAGGAACAATGTGATCAGCAGGAGTAAAGAAGTGATTATACCCCTGTACTCAATACAATACACCAGGTTGGAAGAAACCTTCAAGATCATCGCGTCCAACTTATCAACCAATCCAACCCACCCAACAACTAAACCATGCAGCCAAGCACCCCATCAAGTCTTCTCCTGAACACCTCCAATGAAGGTGACTCCACCACCTCCACGGGTAGCCCATTCCAATGGGCAATCACTCTCTCCATGTAGAACTTCTTCCTAACATCCAGCCTAAACCTGCCCTGGCGCAGCCTGAGACTGTGTCCTCTTGTTCTGGTGCTGGCTGCCTGGGAGAAGAGACCAACCTCTGCCTGGCTACAGCCTCCCTTCAGGTAGTTGTAGAGAGCAATAAGGTCACACCTCAGTCTCCTCTTCTCCAGGCTAAGCAACCCCAGCTCCCTCAGCCTCTCCTCATAGGGCTTGTGTTCCAAACCCCTCACCAACCTTGTTGCCCTCCTCTGGACATGCTCCAGCAAGACAACATCCTTCCTAAACGGAGAGGCCCAGAACTGGACGCAGTACTCGAGGTGTGGCCTAACCAGTGCAGTGTACAGGGGCAGAATGACCTCCCTGCTCCTGCTGGCCACACTGTTCCTGATGCAGGCCAGGATGCCATTGGCCCTCTTGGCTGCCTGGGCACACTGCAGGCTCATGTTCAGCCTACAATCAACCAGTACCCCCAGGTCCCTCTCTGCCTGGCCACTCTCCAGCCACTCTGACCCCAGCCTGTAGCGCTGCCTGGGGTTGTTGTGGCCAATGTGCAGAACCCGGCACTTGGATGTGTTAAATCTCATGCCATTGGACTCTGCCCATCTGTCCAGCCTGTCGAGGTCCCTCTGCAAAGCCTCTCTTTCCTCCAGCAGATCAACTCCTGCCCCCAGCTTGGTGTCATCTGCAAATTTACTGATGATGGACTCAATGCCCTCATCCAGATCATCAATAAAGATGTTGAAGAGCATGGGCCCCAGTACTGATCCTTGGGGCACACCACTAGTGACTGGCTGCCAGCTGGATGTGGCACCATTCACCACCACTCTCTGGGCTCGGCCCTCCAGCCAGTTCCTAACCCAACGCAATGTGCTCCTGTCCAAGCCATGGGCTGCCAGCTTGGCCAGGAGTTTGCTGTGGGGGCCGGTGTCAAAGGCCTTGCTGAGGTCTAGGTAGACTACATCCACAGGCCTCCCCACATCCACCAGGCGGGTCACCTGATCATAGAAGGAGATCAGGTTGGTCAGGCAGGACCTGCCCCTCCTAAATCCATGCTGGCTAGGCCTGAGCCCCTGGCCATGCTGTAAGTGCTGTGTGATCGCACTCAAGATGACCTGCTCCTTAATCTTGCCTGTCACTGAGGTCAGGCTGACAGGCCTATAATTCCCTGGCTTATCCAACTGGCCCTTCTTGTGGATGGGCACCACGCTGGCCAGCTTCCAGTCTTCTGGGACCTCTCCAGTGAGCCAGGACTGCTGAAAAATGATGGAAAGTGGCTTGGACAGCTCATCTGTCAGCTGTCTCAGCACTGCTCAGTACTCAGTACTGCTGAAGCTGCACCTTGAACACTGAGTTTAGTTTAGGGGCCCTCACTACAGGAAGGACATGGAGTTGCTGAAGCTTGTCCAGAGAAGGGCAACAAAGCTGGTGAAGTATCTAGAGAACAAGTCTTACAAGGAATGTTTGAGAGAACTGAGATTTAGTCTGGAGAAGAGTCTGAGGGGAGACCTCATTGTTCTCTACAACTCCTTGAAAGAAGGTTGTAGCGAGGTGAGGGTCAACCTCTTCTCCCTAGGATCAGGTGATAGGATGAGAGGAAATAGCCTCAAGTTGTGCTAGGGGAGGTTTGTATTGGATATTAGGAAAAAATTCTTTACTGAAAGCATGGTCAGGCAATTGAATAGATTGCCCAGGTTGATGATAGAGTCACCATCCCTGGAGATGTTCAATAAACATGTGGGCATGGCACTTGGAGTCATGGTTTAATGGACATGATGGTATTAGACTGATGGTTGGACTCGATGATCTTAGATGTCTTTTCCAGCCAAAACAATGATTCTGTAAGTGGCAAAATTGCCATTTGAAAGTTATTTTAAGCAAAGAAATTATCTACCTACTGTTTCTGAAGAGACTAGATTATCGATGGGCATTACACAGTAAAAATGTGATAGAAATACTATATCAACTTCATTCACAGAATTTCTGCAATTGCCAGTGTCAAGCAGAATTGAAAAAAAAATCCTAAACAAACACCACAAAAACCCAAACAAACAAACAAAAAACCATGGAACAAAACCAGCAATTATGTATTCTTATTTTAACTACATTAACAGAAAAAAAAAGAAAAAAAAGGAAAAACTAAACAGCCACCCCACACACACACAAAACAACAAACACAATCAACCAAACAAAAAACCCAACACAACCAACACAACAAAAACCCCACACCCCAAAAATCAGTTATTTCTGTGATGGAAGGAAGATTTCCTCTCCTACTGGTACAGGAAATGTGCAAAAAATGAACATTAATCTGCACTACATTGCATGCCATACTGCATGCAAATTATTTCCACTGAGTTTACTTTGACCTTGTTCTCATGGGTGACTTCAACCTGCCTGATATCTGCTGGGATCACAACATAGAAGAGAGGAGGCAGTCTAGGAGGTTCTTAGAGTGCATGGAGGACAGCTTCTTATCCCAGGTGCTGCGTGAGCCTACCAGGGGTAAGGCTATGCTTGACCTCCTCTTCACCAACAGGGAAGGGCTGGTGGGTGATGTGGTGGTTGGAGGGTGTTTAGGCACCAGTGAACACGAGATAATTGAGTTTTCGGTATTCAGCCAAGCCAAGAGGGGGAACAAGAAGACCTCCACTCTGGACTTCCGGAGGGCAGACTTCAGGCTACTCAAGGAACTAACTCAGAAAGTTCCTTGGGAAAAAGCTCTTAAAAATAAAGGGGTCCAGGAGAGCTGGACCTACTTCAAGAAAGAACTCTTGAAGGCGCAGGAACAGGCTGTGCCAGTGTGCCAGAAGATGAGCCACCGGGGCAGATGGCCAGTCTGGATGGGTAATGAACTTCTAAAGGAACTAAGGGAAAAAAAGAGGGCGTATTATCTTTGGAAGAAAGGGGAGGCAACCCATGGAATGTTTAGGGATGTTGCTAGGTCTTGTAGGAAGAAAATTAGGCAGGCAAAAGCACATTTGGAGCTCAGACTGGCCTCTGCTGTGAAGGACAACAAAAAGTCCTTCTATAAATATATCAATAGCAAGAGGAAGGGCAAGGAGAAGCTCCACTCCTTGGTGGGCATGGAGGGGAATATTGTAACAAAGGATGAGGAAAAGGCAGAGGTGCTTAACACTTTCTTTACCTCAATTTTTACTAACAGGACAGAACGGCTTCAGGACAGCTGGCCTGCAGAGCTGGCAGAAGGAGCCAGGGAGCAGCTTAGTAGCCCTCTGTTCCAGGATGGGATACTTAGAGATCTTCTCAGCCGCTTGGACCCCCACAAGTCCGTGGGACCGGATGGGATCCATCCTAGGGTGCTGAGAGAGCTGGCAGATGAGCTGTCCAAGCCGCTCTCCATCATTTTTCAGCAGTCCTGGCTCACTGGAGAGGTCCCAGAAGACTGGAAGCTGGCCAACGTGGTGCCCATCCACAAGAAGGGCTGGTTGGATGAGCCAGGGAATTATAGGCCTGTCAGCCTGACCTCAGTGCCAGGCAAGATTATGGAACGGGTCATCTTGAGTGCAATCACACAGCACTTACAGCATGGCCAGGGGCTCAGGCCTAGCCAGCATGGATTTAGGAGGGGCAGGTCCTGCCTGACCAACCTGATCTCCTTCTATGATCAGGTGACCCGCCTGGTGGATGTGGGGAGGCCTGTGGATGTAGTCTACCTGGACCTCAGCAAGGCCTTTGACACCGGCCCCCACAGCAAACTCCTGGCCAAGCTGGCAGCCCATGGCTTGGACAGGAGCACACTGCATTGGGTTAGGAACTGGCTGGAGGGCCGAGCCCAGAGAGTGGTGGTGAATGGTGCCACATCCAGCTGGCGGCCAGTCACTAGTGGTGTGCCCCAAGGATCAGTACTGGGCCCCATGCTCTTCAACATCTTTATTGATGATCTGGATGAGGGCATTGAGTCCATCATCAGTAAATTTGCAGATGACACCAAGCTGGGGGCAGGAGTTGATCTGCTGGAGGAAAGAGAGGCTTTGCAGAGGGACCTCGACAGGCTGGACAGATGGGCAGAGTCCAATGGCATGAGATTTAACACATCCAAGTGCCGGGTTCTGCACATTGGCCACAGCAACCCCAGGCAGCGCTACAGGCTGGGGTCAGAGTGGCTGGAGAGCGGCCAGGCAGAGAGGGACCTGGGGGTGCTAGTTGATTGTAGGCTGAACATGAGCCTGCAGTGTGCCCAGGCAGCCAAGAGGGCCAATGGCATCCTGGCCTGCATCAGGAACAGTGTGGCCAGCAGGAGCAGGGAGGTCATTCTGCCCCTGTACACTGCACTGGTTAGGCCGCACCTTGAGTACTGTGTTCAGTTCTGGGCCTCTCAGTTTAGGAAAGTTGTTGTCTTGCTGGAGCGTGTCCAGAGAAGGGCAACAAGGTTGGTGAGGGGTTTGGAACACAAGCCCTATGAGGAGAGGCTGAGGGAGCTGGGGTTGCTTAGCCTGGAGAAGAGGAGACTGAGGTGTGACCTTATTGCTCTCTACAACTACCTGAAGGGAGGCTGTAGCCAGGCAGAGGTTGGTCTCTTCTCCCAGGCAGCCAGCACCAGAACAAGAGAACACAGTCTCAAGCTGCGCCAGGGCAGGTTTAGGCTGGATGTTAGGAAGAAGTTCTACATGGAGAGAGTGATTGCCCATTGGAATGGGCTGCCTGGGGAGGTGGTGGAGTCACCGTCATTGGAGGTGTTCAGGAGGAGACTTGATGGGGTGCTTGGTGACATGATATAGTTTTTTGATGGGTTGGACGCGATGACCTTGAAGGTCTCTTCCAACCTGGTTTATTGTATTGTATTGTACTTTTTACTCAGCTATCAGTTATGGAGGTTGGTGATCAGCACATCAAGAAAACTCCATGAGTCCAAGTATGAGCAGCAGCCCCAAAAAATCCACATCTTTCCTGTCATAAGCTGATCCCATACCAGTATCTATCACACACAGGCCGTCAATGTAAAAATTATACAGAACAGCCTCTACATATGGTTTTAGGACCAGGTAAGAATAATAAAGAGGTCACACAAGCCAATGCCTAAGAGATAAGCCAACATTACTAATACCTGCTCTAGGCAACACTCTACATGGAAAAGCTAAAGACTATTCAGTGTGGCAGATGTTGTGTGGCACTGGCAAAGCCCAGGAGCAAAATGATTAAAATCAGGCTTTGAGGGAAAAAAAAAAAGTAGAAAAAGAAGTAAAATGCACCAAAAATTGAAGCTTTATATTATACTACAGCAGGAAACATTATTGTAAAATGTCAACAGTAAAGGATAAAGTCACTGCCATGTTGCATTCTCATGAGCTTGCATGATAATATAAATTGTTATTTTGTATATTTTGTCCATAGCTCAGCTACCTCCTATGATACAAATCAGTTCAAAAGCACTGATCCTTTTCCTACATCTTAGACATGTATCATGTTTTTTGTCATTTGAATAATTTCAAAAGAAAATCACCCAAGCATCTTCAAAATAAATAGGATAAAGTAAATTTTAAAATGTTCACTTTTATGTACAAAATCTGAGGAATTCTCTCAATGCAATGAAATCTGTTCATCCCTACTTACTACAAAATGTCCTGAATACATGGAGAGCTTTGTGAGAGAGGGGTTATTTCCCTTTTCCCCATTTTATTTAGTGGCTCATAAGCAGTAATTGGATAGCTATGAAAATAGACTCTATAAATTAAAGATGTTAAAGGCCACTTACTAGCTGGCCAGGCTGTCTTTATTTGAATGGTAATTCCCACTCATCTTACAATCACAGAGAATGTGAATTACTTTTGGAAGAGTTTATTGTGGAAGGTAATGAGACTATAAATCTGCAAGCTGTTTGCTAAGGTTCCTGAGCAAAAAGGACTCAAGCAGCTGTCATTCTGACTATGCCACAAAAAAGACTAAAATTTTGTCATTTGTATTGCATATATGATTATGCTATAGCTATTTATGAGCCTGATGCCATAGCTTATAAATTTGAAAAAGTTTATTCTTTTTTTTTCCTGAGACACCTTAGTGAAAAATTATGTCTCATTCTTACTTAAGGATCTTTAGGACTTATACATCTTTCAACTAAAAGGACCCTGACTGGACCATTACCTTTTTACTTACACTGGGTTGAAATCAGTTGATTTCTTATGCAAAATCATAATTTTTGAAGGAAAGGAAACAGTTCACTTTTCACCCTTATAATTTCTACTGTATATCCAATTGTTTTATTTGCTCCAATGAAAGTGCAGCTCATTGAGGAAGAGAAATACTTTTGTAGGGATTAAGAGGTTGAAGCCCTTTGTTTGGACAGCAAGTTTTTCTTCCACAGCACTTGTGCTCTGTAACCATTTACTGGAGATCTTGCACACAATGAAGGTATATTTTTTAACAGAATGAAAAACACATGTAGGAGGTAAGCTTATTATCAAACTGGGTAATAGAGCATAGACCTGTACTGTAGGAAAATAGCACTGCAAGGACATATAATATAACTTCTGGGCTGAAAAGTCATCTACTCTGAAAAGTCATCTACTCTACATTGACAAATTAATGTTTAGTTCCGCTGTCAAGGTTCGTATAAGCACCAAGGGTTTAATATTTGTATAACCTTTCTCCATTCATTCCTTCAGTTGAAATTTCAGGACCCTTAGTGGAGAGTATGGCAGTGATGGCAGTCCAGACAACAACAATCTCAAAATATAGTCTTTCAGTTCAGGCTATTTCTCATTGGAGTGATTTTTTTCACACTTGACAAAGATATCTCAAAAGTCACTAGCCCTCAGGGACCCAATTCATTTAAGAAACTGAGTAAGGTTTCAATTTAAGGTCCTGTCACACACATGAAGGATCTTCTTAATTTCACCTCCAAAAACACTTCAGCTCAAGTTCAAGCTGGGTCAGAAGGAAGGAAAGAATATTATTTTTTTTCATCCTGACCTAATTTTCCCTCCCTATCACTGGCCTGACAGTACAACCAGGCTTCCAGCAAAGTCTTGGTTTCATTTCATTGAAGAAGTCAAGGACTGAAAACAAAGACATGGCTAACTTCTCACCTTTGGTTGTCCCTTCCAGATCTGTGCCATAACAAAATGATTAAGCAGAAGAAAAATTTCTACTGCCTTTCTTAAATAAGTGGCTTTGTTTTCTTGTAATAGAGTACCAAATTAACTTCAGAGTAGCATAAGAGAAACTTTTGTATACTTCCTAAAAATGCTTCTGTTGTCATACTCTATATGCACATATAGTATTATGAAAATAAAATATATGATGTTAAAGTACAACATAAATATCACAGAAATCACAGAATCACAGAAACGTTCAGGTTGGGAAAGACCCTCAGGATCTCCAAGACAAACCCATAATGCTACTCTACAAGGTTCACCCCTAGGCTACATCCCTAAGCACCACATCCAAATGACCTTCAAACATATCCAGGGTTGGTGGTTTAACCGTCTCCCTGGGCAGCCCATTCCCATGCCTGACCACTCTTTCTGTGAAAACTTGTTTCCTAATGTCCAGTCTAAACCTACCAACTTGCAGCATGAGACCATTGCCTTTTGTTCTGTAACTAATTACCTGTGAGAAGAGACCAGCACCAGCCTCTCCACAACATCATTTAAGGTAGTTGTAGAGAGCAATGAGGTCTCCCCTCAGCTATCTCTTTTTCAAACTAAACGGGCTCAGCTCCTTCAGCTGCTCCTCATCAGATTTACTCTCCAGGCCGTTCCCCAGCCTCATTGCCCTCCTCTGCACTTGCACTTGGACCTACACAAGCAGGTAGCCCATGGTCACACTTGAGAAGGTTAATCAGCTTCATGGAACATAGCATAATAGTGAGTGATAAAAGTGAGCTAGGAAGAGAGGAAAAGAAGACTCTTCCAGCTTCAGTAGTCTTCAAACAAAGAACAAAAGCCAATGAATATTTCAAATCTCTAAAAACATTCATATATTATTCTAGTCATCAGTCAGATAAAACATTGTCTATGAAATTTATTTCCAACTTTTTTTCCTCTAGATATGGAGTCCCTCGGAGTCCCTCAGGGATCAGTCCTGGGACCTGTCTTGTTCAACATCTTTGTGGGTGACATGGACAGTGGCATCAAGTGCACCCTCAGCAAGTTTGCTGATGACACCAAGCTGTGTGGTGCAGTGGACACGCTGGAGGGAAGGGATGCCATCCAGAGGGACCTGGACAGGCTGGAGAGGTGGGCACAAGCCAACCTCATGAGCTTCAACAAGACCAAGTGCAGGGTCCTGCATCTGGGTCGAGGCAATCCCAGGCACAAATACAGGCTGGGCAGTGACTGGCTGGAGAGCAGCCCTGAGGAGAGAGACTTGGGGGTGCTGGTGGACGAGAAGCTCAACATGAGCTCTCAATGTGCGCTTGCAGCCCGGAAAGCAAATCAGATCCTGGGCTGCATCAGGAGAAGTGTGACCAGCAGGTCAAGGGAGGTGCTTCTCCCCCTCTACTCAGCTCTGGTGAGACCCCACCTGGAGTACTGCGTCCAGTTCTGGAGCCCCTATTACAAAAGGGATATGGACATGTTGGAACGTGTCTAGAGAAGGGCCACGAGGATGATCAGAGGGCTGGAGCACCTCTCCTATGAGGACAGACTGAAGGAGTTGGGGCTGTTCAGTCTGGAGAAGAGAAGGCTCCGAGGTAACCTCATTGTGGCCTTCCAGTATCTGAAGGGGGCCTACAGGAAGGCTGGGGAGGGACTTCTCAGGATCTCAGGTAGTGATAGGACTAGGGGGAACGGAACGAAGCTGGAAATGGGGAGATTCAGGCTAGATGTGAGGAAGAAGTTCTTCGCCATGAGAGTGGTGAAGACATGGAATAGGTTATCCAGGGAGGTGATTGAGGCCCCGTCCCTGGAGGTGTTTAAGACCAGGCTGGACAAGGCTCTGGCCAACCTGATCTAGTGTAGGGTGTCCCTGCCCATGGCAGGGGGGTTGGAACTAGATGATCCTTGTGGTCCCTTCCAACCCTGACTGATTCTATGATTCTATGATTTATTATTGCTTCACAACATAGTAAAGCAGTAGATCCCAAATTGTCGTGGGTTGAGGCAGACCCCTCCCCACCACGGGCAGAAATAACGACTCTGACAAACGGATTGCAAAAGTGGTGGAAGGTTTAAATAGAAAACAGTGAATGTTTACAGAGAACCAGAAACAGTGACAAAAGAAACCCCAAAGCAGACCCAGAAACATCCCATCCCAACCTGAGGGTGCACCCAAGACCCCCAGGGCTCCTTCTTCCCCCCACCCCCTCCCACTAGGCTAGTCTCAGCTGGCCACATCTGAGACCACCCATCCCCCTGGCCTTGGGCCTAGCCAGGCCCAAGGCTGGGAGATGTCTCCCCCAGTTACCAGGTGCCAGTGAGGGGAAGAAAGAGGAAGTGCTAGACCCCGTGCTAGATTTTATAGCAGTGCAGAGGATTATGGTAGGAAATACCTGGTTTCCTGTGTCCACCCACTGGGCTGGACTTCTGGACACAGGAAGCCCACCACATAGCAGAGGGCACCCATCCCAAACCACCACACAAGTAAACTAAATTATTTACAATTAAATAAAAGAGATGAGCTTATTTGATAGTTTTTATCAGCACTGCAGGTGACATTTGTATACCTGATCAGGTCCTGTGTTCAGTGTGACCAGTTTAGGCTGTGCCTTTAAGAAAGGGACACTTTCTGAACACTCTGGCCGAATATTTTGGTATATAAATGAAAACAACGATATGCTAATCCAATTTCATTGGTGGAACCCGGCTGAAGGTTCTTGTTTAGTCTTTCAGTCGGTGGGGGGCAGTCAGATGTCTTCTTCTTCCCCCTGTACTGTGAGCTGGCTCGTTTCTCTCTACGATTCTTGCTAACCAGATAAGAAAACTAACTTTTTGCATTCGCTTTGAGCTTTAACAAAGTTTTCCCCTTTTAATTACCTTCCTTTCTCTCTCTCTCTAACCCTTTTGGGAAAAAAGGGGAGGTAGGGAGGAGAAGGGAGGGAAAGGCCGAACCCCCTGGCCGCAGGTGTGTGTTTGCAACTCCGACTCGAGCAGGCAATAAATCAAGCAACCTTTTAGCCCAGCTTCTGGACAGCAATTATCCACAAGCCCCACGTTGGGTGCCAATTAAAAATATGTGGTGGAGTAGGAAGGTTCCTCCACACACACACAAAAAGAATTCCACAGCTAACTCAGCTGGAGAAGCAGATGAAAGCTGTATTTTACAAGCAGATATGGAATGCAATGAATATGTACAAAAAATATACAATATTTACAATATATACAGAAGTATACAGCAAAGTATGTAATACAGGAAACCTTTCCCCAATCCCCCTGCGGCCAGGGGGTTCGGCCTTTCCCTCCCTTCTCCCTCCCTACCTCCCCTTTTTTCCCAAAAGGGTTAGAGAGAGAGAGAAAGGAAGGTAATTAAAAGGGGAAAACTTTGTTAAAGCTCAAAGCGAATGCAAAAAGTTAGTTTTCTTATCTGGTTAGCAAGAATCGTAGAGAGAAACGAGCCAGCTCACAGTACAGGGGGAAGAAGAAGACGACTGACTGCCCCCCCCCCGACTGAAAGACTAAACAAGAACCTTCAGCCGGGTTCCACCAATGAAATTGGATTAGCATATCGTTGTTTTCATTTATATACCAAAATATTCGGCCAGAGTGTTCAGAAAGTGTCCCTTTCTTAAAGGCACAACCTAAACCGGTCACAGTTCAGCCATGGTATATCATGATCCCATAGAAGCACTTGAGTCAATATACTTTAAAAATGCCCATAGGTATTCAGTAAACATAATTAACAAGACAAAGCCTCATGTTTTACTTGCATACAGTCTCAGCAATTCATGATGCAGTTAACTCACTTTCAAGACTAAAGAATCAGAAGGCATCTGTGAAAGACTAAAGCTTGTCTCTCCTGATATGACTCAACAAAGATAAAATCACCTTTGCTGCTTGCCCAGACAATAGCTGATGTGTATTGGGCAGAGCCACTGGAACGACTCTAGGGAAGGTGCATAGATAAGGATTGCTCATGAGACTGCAGCTGTCCTGGAAATGGGCAGAGGCCAATCGACCTAAAAACTGTATAAAAGATCTGAGCAACTACTGGCTCAGTAGAAGGAAATCACGGGAGAAGGAAAACACCTGGACAATGCTGCACTGAAAAGACAAACGGAGAGAATACCAGGAGAGAAAATGGCACAGATATCACCATGCAGCCTGGAAGAAGCAGACCAAGAGGAACCCTCTCTCCATGTCCTAAGTTCCGCCTGCTGCAACTCACGTTGCTGAAGAGGCTGCCCAGAGGACCACATCTCTTCTACAGCTAAAGCTGCAGCACCCTTCCTCTATAGACTCAACATCTTCTCTACATCCAAAGCTGCAGCACCTTTCCTCCACTGACTCAAACTGTCTTGGTGGGTGAGGGGTGTGGTAGTATAAGTCCTTTCCTCTCTTCCTCCCTCTCTATTTTCTCTCTCTCTGCTTCTGGTCCATCCACTTTATTTGTGTAATAAATAGTCTAGCTGTTGATATTTTGGCCTCGTTTGTGCCTCTAA
This sequence comes from Picus viridis, assembly GCA_033816785.1. NCBI lineage: Eukaryota > Metazoa > Chordata > Aves > Piciformes > Picidae > Picus > Picus viridis. Next base: position 33,261,577 of record CM066566.1, read on the forward strand.
TTTTGTAACACAGGAATGTTCAAAAGAACTGAGTCTCTTTCCCTCTCTGGGCTGAGACAGCATCCCCTCACTGCATACTGTTTAATTATTGAGGCAATGCATGGAAATGGAAGTGAGACTATATATGACTGGTCAGTGGATAGACCATTCTGGTGGCCAGTGACACATGGAGGCACAAGGAGAAATAAACTGTTCCTGAAAGGATGGCAGAGATTACCTGATCCCTTTTCAGCATCCCTTCCATACTGCAGGAATGGTCAGGATACAGAGTAAGGTGTAGCTCAAAGGCACACACATGGATTGTGAAGAACTGCAAGAGAGCCACAAATGTCTGATTCTATACAGCCTAAGTTACACCACAACATCAGCTAAATCATGACACCAGGTACCACATCTAATCTTTTCTTAAAGACCTCCAGCGAAGGCAACTCCACCACCTCCCTGGGCAGTCCATTCCAGTGCCTAATCAGCCTTTCTTTGAGGAAGTGCTTCCTAATATCGAACTTAAAACTCCACTGGTGCAGCTTCATGCCATGCCCTCTTGTCATGTCATTAGTTGCCTAGGAGAAGTGCCTGACCCCCACCTGACTACAACTTCCTTTTAGGTAGTTGTAGAGAGTCATAAGGTTCTCTCTAAATCTCCTCTTTACTGGGTGGAACAACTCCAGCTCTGTCAGTCTTTCCTCACATGATTTTCCCTCCAGCCTCTTCACCAGTCTTGTTGCTCTCCTCTGGACCTGCTCCAGCACCTCAATATCCTTCCTGAAGTGAGAGGCTCAGAACTGCACACAGTACCCAAGGTGAGGCATTACCAATGATGAGTAGAGGGGCAGAATTACATCCCTAGTCCTGCTGGCCACACTCTTCCTGATATAGGCCAAGATGCCATTGGCCTTCCATGCCACCTGGGAACACTGCTGGCTTGTGTTCAGCTGGCTGTTAACCAGCACTCCCAGGTCCCTCTCAGCCAGGGTGCTCTCCAGCCACTCACCCCCGTATGTGAGTAATTTCAAACTAAAGCCTCTAGAAATATTCTGAATTAACTTAACTTTTAATGAAAAATCCTTTAACATTGGCCATACAATAAGCAAGGAATAATCATTTCAGGAAGGTTTCTGATGGTAGAGAAAGGTGACTTTTTCCTCAGATACATATTTCTAGAGGATGAAGGATCCCTTCCTTACAGATTTCATAAGATGAACATTTATTCTTACTGTTCAACCACAGGTTTAAGAACACTTAAGCTACTCTGAAATTTTCACAGTTACATATCCAACTAATGTGAAAAATGTGCTTGACAGCCATTGCTTCTTTCTGTTAATTAGGGCCTACTGGATTTCCAGCTGGATTCCCCACATGGTAAGAATCAAAGAAGCCAACAGAAAGAAAAGAAAAGGGAAAGGGAAAAAAACCCTACACGTAAACCAAACCAGCAGCATCAGTGGATGTCATATATCTTGACTTCAGTGAAGCTTTTGATACTGTCTCCCATAACATCCTCATAGAAAAGCTCAAGAAATGCAGCACAGACAGCTGGTCAGTGAGGTGGATTGCAAACTGGCTCAACAACAGAGTTCGGTGCTGTCATCAGTGGCACAGAGTCAACTTGGAAGCCTGTGGGCAGTGATGTTCCCCAGGGATCAGTACTGGGTCCAGTTTGTTCAATATCTTTATCAACAACCTGGATGAGGGGATTGAGAGTACCCTCAGCAAGTTTGCTGATAATACAAAATTGGGGGTGTGGCAGACACCCTGTCAGGATGTGTTGACGACGGAGAACAGAATCAATACGAACGACCGATATGATCTAGTATTGTTCGTTTATTAAGGGAACCTCTACAGCTTATATAGACTCAGAGAGCATCGTTGGCATAGCTCCATTGGTTCCCCACAAGTGACCACACATCGTACTATTATAGATTATTGGTCAAACTACTAATGACACACAAGGTTGTTGATGCAGATGTGGGTCCTGTTATTCTAAGGTAACTCTCTGTGTTTATAGCTACCAGTACCTTGCTTTAGTTACATGCTGCAGCGCTGTCCCTTGTGGCCAAGACACCCAATGGGATCCTGGGGTGCATCAAGAATGCACCTGGATGCATTCCTGTATGGACTGCCCTAAGTGATCCTGCTTTGACAGGGGTTGGACTTGATCTCTTGAGGTCCCTTCCAACCTCTAATGTACTGTGATACTGTGATCATCAGCAGTTGCATTTGAATCATATTATCAAAGAATAACACTGAAAAGATCTTATATTTTAAATTTTACCCAAATGTTGTTTTTTTTTTAATCAGGTTGGAATAGAACTTTGAGATCATTGAGTCCAACCTAACATCCAACACCACCTAATCAACTAAACCATGGCACCAAGCACCCCATCCAGTCTCTTCCTACACCAGTGATGGTGACTCCACCACCTCCCTGGGCATCCCATTCCAATGGCCAGTCACTCTTTCTATGAAGAACTTCTTCCTAACATCTATCCTAAACCTCCCTGGCACAGCTTAGGACTGTGTCTCTTGTTCTGGTGCTAGTTGTTTGGGAGAAGAGACCAACCCCCACTGGCTACAACCTCCCCTCAGGCAGTTGTAGACAGCAATAAGGTCTCCTTTGAGGCTCCTCTTCTCCAGGCTAAGCAACCCCAGCTCCCTCAGCCTCTCCTTGTAGGGCTTGTGTTCCAAACCCCTCACCAGCTTTGTTGCCCTTCTCTGGACACATTCCAGCAAGTCAACGTCTTTCCTAAACAGAGGGGCCCAGAAGTGGACACAGTACTCAAGGTGTGGCCTAACCAGTGCTGAGTACAGGGGCAGAATGGCCTCCCTGCTCCTGTTGGCCACACTGTTCCTTAAACAGGCCAGGATGCCATTGGCCTTCTTGGCCACCTGAGCACATTGCTAGCTCATGTTCAGCCTACCATCAACCAGTACCCCAGGTCCCTTTCTGCCTGGCTGCTCTCCAGCCACTCTGACCCCAGCCTGCAGCACTGCATAGGGTTGTTGTGGACAACATGTAGAACCCAGCACTTGGATGTATTAAATTTCATGCCGCTGGACTCTGCCCATCTGTCCAGCTTGTCAAGGTCCCTCTGCAGAACTCTCTTACCTTCTAACAGATCAACACCTGCCCAGCTTGGTGTCATCTGTAAACTTACTGATGATGGATTCAACCCCCTCATACTGATCCTTGATAAAAATATTAAAGAGCATGGGGCCCAGCACTGATCCCTGGAGGACACCACTAGTGACTGGCTGCCAGCTGGATGTGGCACCATTCACCACCACTCTCTGGGCTCGGCCCTCCAGCCAGTCCCTGACCCAGCATCAATCTTTGGTAAAGAGATTGAAGAAGCAACAGAATGATGGTAGAGTTGGAATGTACTGTGGTGTTTATTTCTTCCTTGATGAACAGCTGTGTGGTGGTTTGAGCTTTACCTGGTGTCTAAATGCCCAAATGGTAGCAGACAGAAATTCCTCCCCCTCCCATTCCTGGTAAAATAGGGTACACCAAAATCAGGTAGAGCAAAGAAGAGGTAAATTCACAAAAGAAATAGCCTGGAATTGGTTTGGAAGTAAAAGAGATAAATTTATATATATATATATATCAGTAACAGGGAGGGTTTACAAAGGTAAGGGATAAGGACAAATAGGAAAATATACAAAACCAAGTCTGGATGGCCTTGTATTCCCTGGATGTAAGTGGATTCAGTTCTTTAGAAAACGTGGATGCAACATGGAAAGTAGGCCCCCACCACGTGGTCAATGGAGGAAGCAGCAGCAGCAGCAGATGACCTCTCTCGGGCAGGTGAAGCAGGGAAAGAGAGGGAAGTAAAAGATGTCTGCCCTTTTTATAAGCTTGCTGGACAGGAAGGGAGAGTTCAATAGACCACTTTGGACCTAGAGGACCCCTCCTCCTGAGAAGGGGAAAACCAAGTCTATCTCTGCCCACCTGGATCAAGTTTCTTTTGTCCACCTAGGGGATGGGTTTTTTCAGCTCCCCATCAAGGATGGGTGTAACCCAACACGCAGCTGCTACAGCACTTTGGACCATTAAAATTGTTTACATAGTTTCATAAATCCTAAAAGCAATTTCTGCAGGGAATTAATTGCCTCTAAAAGCTTTATTTTTTTTCTTATTTTCTATTACATAGGTACTTTCACCAGATATAGATCGAAGACCAATTCTTATAGTGTCAAAATTATGTATTGACAATAAGAGGTCACTAAAATTCTGGTTATCTAGCAGGATGAATTCCATTGTGATAGCTCAAATTCCTGTTAAAGGCATTCCTTTCTTTTCAGGCAAGAGAGTAAGCAAGGCTAGAGTGGGAAGGAGGTGGGGGTGGGAGGTGTAGAAATACAACCCTCCATTTGGTTGAAGAAATTTACCTTCCTGAAGAGAAAGGACAGGATGATCAGCACAGTTTTGCTCTGAGATGAATCCATGAACATTAGGTGTGTGCTCTGTGTTGAAGGTTATCTCAAAATCTCTGCCAGGATGTATCCTTAGACTATTAATGCTAGGGTGTGCTTTTCTGGATAGAATAGAATCACAGCTTTGACTAGCTTTATTTTAACAGAAACTTCCTTCTCATGCTTTAAAGACTGTAATCATAAACACTCCTGCAGTTTAGCACAGTTCTTGGCAAGTCCACAGTAGCTCTCAAGCCAGCATTTCCCTAGGAAGCCAGATGGAAGAAACATCTGATCAACTGATAAAAACATAAATAAATCCAAATCAGATTTGGTATTTGGTTCTGTAGTTTATTTGCATTACAGTAGTGTTGGACTTTGGAATTAACATCAGTTATTATGATTCTCCTATGAAAGGTGTTCAAATGCATTTCTTGTTCCTCAATGCTTTAGAAATGCATACTAAAGAAGATAAGGTGCATGTAGACAGGAGGACCTCTTGGAAGAAGAACCTCAGTGGATAGCATCCCCCAAATATTGCAGGTACTACTACAAAGTAGTCAATGATTTTGTAGATATGCTACCAAAGAAAATCCTTTACAGAAGATACCACATAAACAAATGCCACCTCCCTCAAGCATGAGAGAAACTATAACTACCTTTTTGGGAAAAGATTAGCTAGAGGTGAGAAATAGTATTATGGAAAAATAAAATAAAATAAAATTTAAAAAAGACATTAATTCAAACCTGAACAGCAAATCAGATCAAAAGGAATAAGCATTGCCTGTGAAGTCATCTGTGTACTGACAGGTCTGCAGTGCAGTATTAGAAAAAATTAGAATACAGAATAAAGCAGTCAAGTGAAGTTCTATACAGAGAGAGTGATTGCCCATTGGAATCGGCTACCCGTGGAGGTGGTGGAGTCACCTTCATTGGAGGTGTTCAGGAGGAGACTTGATGGGGTGCTTGGTGCCATGGTTTAGTTGTTTAGGTGGGTCGGATTGGTTGATGGGTTGGACGCGATGATCTTGAAGGTCTCTTTCAACCTGGTGTATTGTATTGTATATTGCATTATTGTAAGTCTTTTGTAATAGAAGATATAAAGTGTTTGTTAGTGGCATACAAAATATTTGTTGTTAAAAAACTAAGACAGAGTAGGTTCAAGAGACATACTTGCAACAGTGTGAAGGGAAGAATTAAATTCTAGTGGAAAATTCCTCTGGTTATATTGTGCTTTTTTCCTACAATCTTCGCATTTAATTTTACAATTGGATACCTACTGTTAAATATGCTTTTGGTGTTTCAACATACTTACTACATTAACTAAAAAAACCTCTTAGGATCCCTTTGAAGAAAGGAAGAACTTACATTCACCAATATGGTCAGGCTGGAATGAGAGAGATGAAGTTCAAATGAGTTTTAAGAGATCCAAACATAGCTGACAGGATATGTTAGAGATCCTGTCTGAGTCCAGAGAGGGACAGAGACTTAGTTCTTGTGAATATTCCCATGTTATAAAATTAGAGGCACAAGCAAGGCTAAAATATCAACAGAGAGGTTAGTTATTAATTACACAAATAAAGTGGATGTATCATAAGGAGAGAGAGAGAAGAGAGAGAGAGAAGAGGGAAAGAGAAGAGGAAAGCAATTATATTACCACATGCCTCTTTGGCATGGAGGAGAGGTCATCCTTGTTGGGTTCCTCCTGGTCTGTTTCTTCCAGGCTACATGGTGATGTCTCTCTCTTTTTCTCTCCTGATATTCTCTTCATTTTCCTTCAGAGTGGCATTGCTGTGATCTTTTCCTTCTCCTGAGCCAGTAGTAGCTCAGATCTTTTATACAGTTTTTTTAGGGACGTGTCCACGTGGTGAATATGCATATTCCAGAGAATATTGATAGCAGTGGCCTCTGCCCATTATTTCCAGGGCAGCTGCAGTCTGGTGAACAATCTTTACCTATGCACATTCCAGAGAGATGTTATCCAGTGGCATCTGCCCAATACACATCAGCTGTTGTCTGGGACAATCTCGGTGGGCAGTGTCATAGCAGTCACATTCCCATATCTCTTAAGCCAAAAGAATCCCAAAAACCAATCATAGAGAAGCTGAATTTTATACTTAAACCACAAGTATAATTTACACATTAGGTATCTGCTATCTGCCTAAATGATCACAAAGTAGTCCGACTAAATATTTATAGACAAGAACGCTGAAAATTGAAAATATCAGATATCTAAAAATCCATAGGACCTTCATGTTCACTCCCCTGATCTGAGCAGAAATAAAGCAAGCAAATCTTGCCCTGCATCTGGAAAGCTATTATTCCGAGCAGCACATTGGGGCAGCCAATTATTTATGTAGTGGTGAGATGGTTTAATCCACTCACACCCACATAAAGCACAGCTAACCCAGTTGGAGAAGCAAATGAAGGCTGTATTTTACAAGAAATAATGAAATGCAATGAATATATACAAAATATACAGTATTTACAATATCATACAAGAATTTGCTGGAAAGAACACAACACAGGAAAAATCCCCCTCGCAGGAGGATCCCATGTCAGGTTCCACCCAACCTCTCTCCCTTTTCCCTTTCCCCTCCAGTTAATTAGATGAAAAAGGAGAGAGAGAAAAGGATATTAAGGGAAATTCGTTAGCTCAAAGCAGTTGTTAAAAAGTTAATTTTCTTATCTCATCAGTTTCAGTCCAGGGTCAGTGGCATGCATTCTGGCCAAGAAATGAAAGACAGAGAGACTGAAGCTGGAGTGAGTGAGAGAAAGAATGTTAGCGATATTTGCTATGGTACACCTCACATCTGACCAATGAAATTCATTTAGAATTAATCTTTGTTTTCCTTTTTACACCCAAACATTCAGCTAGAGAATTCTGCAGCTGTCTTTTCTTAAAGGCACAGCCTAAACTATCACAGACAGCAGCAAAGGTGATTTTATCTTTGTTGAGTCACATCAAAAGAGACAAGATTTAGTCTCTCACACCACCCTGTCTGTCAAGCTTCTAAAAGGTTAAAAAGCTTCTCAGTTGGGGCCATTTCCTTTGTTTCACCAAGTATTTCTTAATAGGGCACTAAATTTCACAGGGAAGTCAGATCAAAACCAATGTTTGCACCCATATAATCTTCCCTGAAAAAAACATACACTTTGAAAAGGCTTACTCCAAAATACTCTTCTCAGGGAAAAAATACACAATGGATTTCTCAGGAGAGATCACACACAAGACAAAAACAACCTGGGCTTCTCAAGGGAAAGTCACACTATTTCCCTGAGAGAACCCACACTTGCAAAAGCTTCTCAGATTTTGTTCCTCAAATTTTCTGTTACAACAGGATAACAAAAACTGTGTTTCTTAGGAAAGAGTCATGCTGTTACCCTTAGAGAACACACACTTGCAAAAGCTTGTCAACTTTTGCTTCAATATTGGGCTTCTTGGGGAAGCCACACTACTTCCTCAAGAGAACACACACTTTACAAAATATCACCAAAAAACTGGGTTTCCCAAAACAGGGTACTGAGAATTCTCGGGGAGGTCACACTATAAAAGTGACATTTGTAGCCCAGTTAATCTTCCCCAAGAAAGCACACACATTGAAAGTTTTTGAAAACTCTCACAAGGTACACATTTCAGGGTTCGCAGAAATGAAATAGTCTTGCTGTGATACTTTCACTACACAGGAATCCTGCCAACTACACCAATATTAATGTCTCAGTCCAGAGAGGGAAAGAGACTCCATTCTTTTGAATATTCCCGTGTTATAAAATTAGAGGCACAAGCGATGCCAAAATATCAACAGTGAGGCTATTTATCAACAGAATAAAGTGGACGGGTCAGAAGGAGAGAGAGAAAATAGAGAGAGAGAAGAGGGAGAGAGAAGAGGAAAGGAATTATATTACCACACCTCTCACCCCCAAGACAGTTTGGGTCAGAGGAGGAAGGGTGCTGCTGCTTTGGTGTGGAGGAGATGTTGGGTCTGTGGAGGAAGGCTGCTGCAGCTTTGTCATAGAGGAGAGGTCATCCTTCTTGGCTGTGCTGTCCTCCAGCAGATGAGAGGAGGGAGAGATCACAGTATCACAGTATTACTAAGGTTGGAAGAGACCTCGAAGATCATCGAGTCCAACCTGTAACCACAAACCTCACGACTAGACAATGGCACCAAGCGCCACATCTAGTCCCCTCTTGAACGCCTCCAGGGATGGCAACTCAACCACCTCCCCGGGCAGCCCATTCCAATGACAAATCACTCTCTCGGTGAAGAACTTTCTCCTCACCTCGAGCCTAAACTTCCCCGGTGCAGCTTGAGACTGTGTCCCCTTGTTCTGGTGCTGGTTGCTAGGGAGAAGAGGCCAACCCCTTCCTGGCTACAACCACCTTTCAGGGAGTTGTAGAGAGCAATGAGGTTGCCCCTGAGCCTCCTCTTCTCCAGGCTAAACAACCCCAGCTCCCTCAGCCTCTCCTCATAGGGCTTGTGCTCAAGGCCTCTCATCAGCCTTGTTGCCCTTCTCTGGACATGTTCAAGTGTCTCAATGTCCTTCTTAAACTGAGGGGCTGAGCACTGGACACAGTACTCAAGGTGCGGCCTAACCAAAGCAGAGTACAGGGGCACAATGACCTCCCTGCTCCTGCTGGCCACACTATTCCTAATGCAGGCCAGGATGCGGTTGGCCTTCTTGGCCACCTGGGCACACTGCTGGCTCATGTTCAGGCAGCTGTCGATCAGTGCCCCCAGGTCCCTTTCTGTTTGGCCGCTCTCCAGCCACTCCGACCCCAGCCTGTAGTGCTGAATGGGGTTGTTGTGGCCAAAGTGCAGCACCCGGCACTTGGACTTGTTGAATGCCATCCCATTGGACTCCACCCATCTGTCCAGTCAATTGAGGTCCCTCTGCAGAGCCCTTCTGCCCTCTAACTGACCAACATCTGCTCCTAACTTGGTGTCATCTGCAAATTTGCTGATGACTGTCTCAATCCCCTCATCCAGATCGTCAATGAAGACATTGAAGAGGATGGGGCCCAGCACTGATCCCAAAGTCGAAGTCTAAGCCCTTCTCTGAGCAGCCTCTTCAGCTCCATGAGTTGCAGCAGGCAGAACTTAGGACACAGAGAAAGGGTTCCTCCTGGTCTGTTTCTTCCGGGCTACATCGTGATGTCTCTCTCCTTTTCTCTCCTGATATTCTCTTCACTTTTCTTCAGAGTGGCATTGCTGTGATCTTTTCCTTCTCCTGAGCCAGTAGATGCTCAGATCTTTTATACATTTTTTTAGGGACGTGTCCACGTGGTGAATATGCATATTCCAGAGAGTATAGAAAGCAGTGGCCTCTGCCCATTATTTCCAGGGCATCTGCAGTCTGGTGAGCAGTCTTTATCCTTGCACATTCCAGAGAGTTGTTATCCAGTGGCATCTGCCCAATACACATAAGCTGTTGTCTGGGACAGCAGCAAAGGTGATTTTTTCTTTGTTGAGTCACATCAAGAGAGACAAGATTTAATCTCTCACAGACCCTTAAATTCCCATTATTGCCAAGGGATATCTCAGTACAATCCTGGAATCTGAAGAGCTAAACATCTCACAGAAACAAGACTCATTTTTTTATCTCTATGCACTTTAGGTAATACAATACAATACAATACAATACAATACAATACAATACAATACAATACAATACAATACAATACACCAGGTTGAAAGAGACCTTCAAGATCACCATGTCCAACCCATCAACCAATCCAACCCACCTAAACAACTAAACCATGGCACCAAGCACCCCATCAAGCCTCCTCCTGAACACCTCCAGTGATGGTGACTCCACCACCTCCCCAGGTAGCCCATTCCAATGGGCAATCACTCTCTCTGTATAGAACTTCTTCCTAACATCCAGCCTAAACCTGCCCTGGCACAGCCTGAGACTGTGTCCTCTTGTCATATCACCTTAGTCAACCTAGATACCTTAGAGTATCTAAGGTGATTCCACAGTACGGCAAATATGTCATAGGACTTCTGGAAGACCCTTCTTTTTTCTGGTATGGCAGCTGGACATCATGAAAGAAATCTCAAAGTACCTATAGTGTAACTACATACCTATGTTTAGATGAATGAATCCTACTCTAGGTTTCCACTTTGGGAGATGGATTGCTCTTAGGGTTCTCTTGATTTTATTGACAGGTAGAAGTCTCATTATTGAGCTGGATGACACATCTGAGGTGTTTCTTTGAGTGAAATCATAGAATTATTTAGGTTGGAAAAGATCTTTAAGAGCACTGAGTCCAAATATTAACCTAACACTGCCAAGTCCACCCCTGAATTGTGTTACTAAGCATTAAGCCTTTTAAATACCTCTAGGGGTGGTGATTCCACCACTTCCCTGGGCATGTGTAATGCTTGCTAACTCTTTCAGAGAAGAAATTTTTTCCTTAAATCTAATCTAAACCTCCCCTGGCACAACTTGAGACCATTTCCTCTCATCCTAAAGAAGCTTTCAAAGTCAAACAGCAGGTGGATGGTAGTGACCTCACTCAAAAAAAACACCACCTTCCTTAATTTTGTTCTACTGTTGTTTCTTTCCACCTTCAGCTGGACAAGGGTGACCATTTAACAAATTCAAATTCCCAGTGTTAAAAGTAAAACTAGAGAATTGGTTCAGGTGAATTATTTCTGCACAATTACATGCTGTGCAGCTATTTGTGAAAGTGTAAAGTCAGCTTAAGGCAGAGAAATTGGCATGTCACCATCTATTGATAGAGGTTCTAATATAAGGCAAAGGACAAAAATCAGATTTATGTAAATGTTACTTCTATCCTCCCAAGGAAAGAATTAAACTGGGACAGTTTTTCTTGTACTGGGCATAATACTTCCATCTCACATGCTATAGATTTAAGTCTAGTTAGACCAAAATAAGAGGGCAACTTCAGAAAGAGTACCAGTGGATTTTTCAAATCATGCAGTACTATAAATTGACAGAACAATGCATAATTCTGGTATTTTCTTGCTATTTCAGTGAATCAAAGCCATTTAGATTCCAGATTACCCTTTCTGTTGATTTCTTTAGTGGTGAACTTTTTTACTTGTTTTGCCAACTGACTTGCGCTTGTCTCTCTGGGATCCTTTGACCTCTCTTCTGATCCTGAAGAGCATATTACTTTGTAAGCAGTCCAATGAAACAAAGGGGAATATATGGTAGAGTTAATGGTATATGCATGATGAGGTTGTATGCAATTTATTTTACAGAATACAGAATTAACCAGGTTGGAAAAGACCTTCAATATCATTAAGTCCAACCTATCCTCCAACACCATCTAATCAACTAAACCATGGCACTAAGTGCCTCATCCAGTCTCTTTTTAAACAGTTCCAGTGGTGGTGATTCCACCATCTCCCCGGGCAGCCCATTCTAATTGGCAATCATTCTTCTAGGAAGAATTTCTTCCTAGCATCCAGCCTAAAATTCCCATGATGCAGCCTGAGACTGTGTCCTCTCATTCTGTCACAGGCTGCTTGGGAGAAGAGACCAACCCCTACCTGGCTACATCCACTCTTCAGGTAGTTGCAGAGAGCAATAAGGTCTCCCCTGAGTCTCCTCCAGGCTAAACAACCCCAACTCTTTCAGACACTTCTCACCATCTTTGTTGCCCTTCTCTGGACATGTTTGAGCAACTCAACATCTTTCTTAAATTGGGGGGCCAGAACTGGACACAGTACTCAAGATGTGGCCTAACCAGCACTGAGTACAGGGGCAGAATGACTTCCCTGGTCTTGGTGGCCAAATTTAGCAATCAGCACCTGAAAATGTTCTCCAGAGGAGTCAAACTCACCCCAGTATAAAACAGCAGAACAAGGTCTGAAAGTCACTTAGGTTCCTGTTTCATGAGACTCACTTTCTCTGTTAGTTTTACTTACTAAGTAACTATTGTCCTTTTTTTTTTTTTTTTTCTAACGGACAAGAAAGGCATGAACAACAGCTACAAGATTTCAGCACTTTTGTCTGTAAATTTAATGTAAAACTGCCATGAGGAAAATGGTCTATCTAGTTCTCCTCCATCCAAGCTCACAGCAAGAAAAATTATAATGTTATTCTTAGCAGATGTTTGCTTAAATAATTCTTTAAATTATGCAGATTTTTCTACTTCTATTGACATTCCTTAGCTAGTCTACCAAAAATGTTTTCCTAATGCCCACTGTAAATCTCTCTTGTTGCATATTAAGCCTAATCTTTTCTTGGATAACAGAATGGGGAATATAGTTATTAAACATGGAAATGTCAACACAAAGCGTGAAGAATCTCTAAATGTTTTGGAACACAAAAACCAATCTACTAATTTCTATTTTGCAGCTTATCTGAATGTGGTTTTCATGTTTACCTGCATTCTCTCTTTACCTAAGATAAATTCCTTATTTTTGCATATTTCCTCATTTTGCAAGGTGTCTGATCATGTTCTGTACTCTTGCAGGTTGGCACATATAATTTCTGAGGTTGTCTCAAACTCCAGGTAAAGGCTTTATTAGTACCAAAAAACCCAGAACAATTAATTCATGTGTCTACTGTAAGATAACATAACGTGTCTCATTAAGCCTTACTTCAAATTGAGATACACTGTAGAAGAATGTATTTTTCTTTAGAACTGCTCTCTATCCAGTTGTCCTTTTCTGTATTTCCTTTCACTAAAAATTTATCCACAGAAAATTTAATTTTTTCCTGCCCTGGTTTTTCTGGGATGCAGGCCATCAGCAGCTCCAAATCAGCCAGAACAGCTGACTTGAGTTTGCTGTAGGTATATCCCAGACCATGAGCATCACACTCAGCATAAAGGAGGAAGTTTGAATAGAATAGAATAGAATAGAATTACCAAGGTTGGAAGAGACCTTGAAGATCATCGAGTCCAACCTGTAACCATAACCTCACAACTAGACCATGGCACCAAGTGCCACATCCAGTCCCCTCCTGAACGCCTCCAGGGACGGAGACTCAACCACCTCCCCGGGCAGCCCATTCCAATGACGAGTCACTCTCTCGGTGAAGAACTTTCTCCTCACCTCCAGCCTAAACTTCCCCTGGTGCAGCTTGAGACTGTGTCCCCTTGTTCTGGTGCTGGTTGGGGAGGTTTCTGTTTGGGGTCTTCTTCTTCCTTCTCCTGCTCTTCTTCTTCCTTCTCCTACTCTTCTTCCTTCTTCTGATCTTGAGGACTGGCTTCCTGGATTTTGTGACTGCTGCACTTTTGTTGGGGTTGAATATAAATTTATATATCTTGTATTAATGTTGGTATTAATTTGGCCATTTCATTAAGTCTGTTTTCATTTCACCATGTGGGTCTTTTTTTCCTTTTCCTAATTCCCCTTTTCTGCTGGGGAGAGGTCATTAAGTGATAGAGTAACTGCTATAGTTTAGCTCCAGATACAGGCTAAATGTACATACTTCTTGAGCTATAAACTTGATAACTCTATTATCTTTTCTGTTATCCAAGTTGTAATAAAATTGTTGATAAATAGTGAAGGGGAAAATATCCCCACATGAAGTTCTATCCCAGTAACTATTTCCAAGCACTTTTACCTGCCTACTTTAGCAGTTAAATCCGTACCACATTGTTCTATCTTGCTGCTCAGAACAGATTAATTCTGTGTATAGTTCTTGATTTGCCATTGCTACTCAATCTGAGACAGTCATTACCTACTAGCTGTCCATCAGGAGCTGGCCTGTAGAATGACAAAACTCTTCCAGAAAGTCCAAAAAAAAGGTTTTTCCATGTGCAGGTGATAATTATTCCTAGTGGCTGTTAGGATTCTTTGGATTTGTATCAAGGAATAAAAGTCAGTTTTAAATCTCTTTAACTACTTTAATTAACCTTGCCCCATTGCACTAATCTGGTATAGACACACTGATCATGAGTTGGAATGTATATATGCAGAGGTAATAAAACTCATTAAAAGTGAGATATATGTAAGTTTTGCACAACTACTGAGAAATTGGCATTATTTTTTCCAGGAATTTTTGAAATGTCCTTTTAAAAGCCTGTGAGAGACTAAAGCTTGTCTCTCCTGATATGACTCAACAAAGATAAAATCACCTTTGCTGCTTGCCCAGACAATAGCTGATGTGTATTGGGCAGAGCCACTGGAACGACTCTAGGGAAGGTGCATAGATAAGGATTGCTCATGAGACTGCAGCTGTCCTGGAAATGGGCAGAGGCCAATCGACCTAAAAACTGTATAAAAGATCTGAGCAACTACTGGCTCAGTAGAAGGAAATCACGGGAGAAGGAAAACACCTGGACAATGCTGCACTGAAAAGACAAACGGAGAGAATACCAGGAGAGAAAATGGCACAGATATCACCATGCAGCCTGGAAGAAGCAGACCAAGAGGAACCCTCTCTCCATGTCCTAAGTTCCGCCTGCTGCAACTCACGTTGCTGAAGAGGCTGCCCAGAGGACCACATCTCTTCTACAGCTAAAGCTGCAGCACCCTTCCTCTATAGACTCAACATCTTCTCTACATCCAAAGCTGCAGCACCTTTCCTCCACTGACTCAAACTGTCTTGGTGGGTGAGGGGTGTGGTAGTATAAGTCCTTTCCTCTCTTCCTCCCTCTCTATTTTTCTCTCTCTGCTTCTGGTCCATCCACTTTATTTGTGTAATAAATAGTCTAGCTGTTGATATTTTGGCCTCGTTTGTGCCTCTAATTTTGTAACACAGGAATGTTCAAAAGAACTGAATCTCTTTCCCTCTCTGGACTGAAACAAAGCCAATCAAAGATTGTCTTGATATGTCCATTTAATTGGATACTGAAAAACTTGGTCCTTATAGTGCTGTCAAGAGCATATTGCATGCAGAGATTGAAATTCATTTGATTGGCTCCTCAATGTGCAGCTTCACTTCAAACAACAGTTCTAGAGCACAGATAATTGGTGCCCTGAAGCCTTTCCCACTGAAAATCAATTGAATTTCCATTACATTTCAATTGTCTTGCAGGGAGAAACCTACAGGGTTTTGTTGGTTGGTGTTTTTTTAATATTACTTCCTGCACTAGAGAATAGATGTTTTTAATGCTTTTCCCTAGGTAAGGTATTAGCAACACACGAAAATAATCAATTGAGACAATCTGCTCTCCATGAAACTCCCCAAAAGGACAAGTAATCTTTTCCTGTATTGCACTGATTTTTCTCATACTTCCAAGCCTTGTGTCAGTCACTGTGGTCTAGAGCTATTTTTCCATGTGTTCTTGACCTTGTACTTAATTTGGAAACTTTCATTTGTATGGTGATTCACAGCAGCAAACACCATACCCAATAGCAACACGTGTAGACTACTGCAGTGCTTTAAGTCTACTGATCCTGAGAGCCAAAGAGAAAACCAGTATTTTTGTGTTTATTAGTCTACAATTCTGTTAAACTACCTTTACAGTGGCTCCTTTGTCCAGCAAAACATTATGGTTGTATAAAACTGAACTCAGGACAGACTGAAGAAAGGTAAAACATGGGCTTGTATCACTAATTTGAATTTTTTCTCTCTTTACACAACTGGTTTCACCTGATTAGACTGTACAAGGCAAGACTCCTTAGTCTTCTTTGACCTCAAATTATTAGATCTGAATAAAGTTCTTATAGTCATCAGGAACAAGGAAGAATCTAGCTTCATGTTACCAAACAGAAGTGTACACCCATGGCCTTCATTATTTTAGTGAAAGCCTTTGGAAAAGGAGCACAGTGATATTTAACTACCTTGCCACTGACAAACACCAGTGGCATGTGGGAAACAAAGGGGTGGAGGAAAAAAATAGTGGTTTATTTGATCAGACTGATCTAATAACTGATTGTTCTTTGATTAGAGAACCTGTTTATTAATAACAGTATGCCATGCTTTATTTTTTTATTGTTACATGACTTCAGAAAAGTCAGGAGAAAGGAAATCATTATTGTAAACCCTTAATCAGGTACTAGAATAAATTATTTCTGGAGAGAAAAAAATTACAAATAATCTTGAAGTGTAAGTTCCAGTAATGCAGCTCTGAAACTTTACCTTCAATTTCAAATGTCTCTACTTACACTAGACAGAGTAAATCTGTATTTTCCTCTATTTTAAAATAAGGCTTTTTCTTTCCATTTTATTTTATTTTAAACAAAAGTAATTTTTAAAACTTTGATCAAATTTGCCATCTGAAATATCGCTACATGTAGATACTCTAACAGAATAGAAACTTTGATTATGTCTAAACAATTTCTGGTATTTTAAACAGCACAGTTCAAAACTCTTCTCAGTACCACTACAAAATGATATTTGAAAGTACTTACATACAAGCAGCCATCATTTGTCTGCTGTCTCTTTCCAATATAAAGAGATATCATCTCTGACTTAAACCTTCACTTAATATTTTCAAGCTACGATTTGTGTTTTGGATGTATTCTCCCCATGTAATTCTGAAGTTAGAGCAAGTGTTTTCTCCCACAAACTTCAAATATGTGCCAAATTCCAAATTTAATTCATAAAGTATAACCAATGACATACTAATGGATGTTACATTAATATAGCTATAGAAACAACATTACATTAATTAGAACTTTGCAAATGCTGTAATTAAGATACTCAGTGACAGCTGCCTTTCCTGTCCCTTAGCTTCACCAAGAAATCTCTCAGCACCACTTATTTTGGAATTGTCAGCTGCATGGATCCAGGAAGAGCCATCTGTTTGCATTTTTTAAATGTTAGCTGACAGAGGTTCCAAACAATTGCTCCTAATACTTTTAAATAAATAAATAAATAAATAAAATTCACCATAACTTCCCCCTGCCCCAAAAATCTGTATCTGACTTTGGCAGAATTTGTCATTAGCATTTAAAAATCTGTATTTTTGCTTTCATATCTGACTGATGCACTCTACCAACACAGAATCAAAATAATATCATTACTTACGTGGTAAGTAAAGCACTTAAATATTTTATCTTTTTTCATATTTGTAAAGACATATGGTAACCTACCAGAGGTCTACAAAGTCACTATGAGGATGTTTGTTCTTCTGCATTGTCAGTTCGAGGTTTAGATTTCCTCACATTTGGGACTTCTAGGGGTTCACCACAGAAACCAACCCACACAGAAACCAAACAACATGGCACTTCTTTCTCTTCTGTAACTTCAGTATCTTGTTACTTTCAGATACAGGAAATGTGCAGTGGTCAATGCTCTTCTATGTTAAAGTTTTTGTTTACATATTCTTATAATATTTAATATTCTTAGAATAGAAATATAGAATAGAATAGAATAGAATAGAATAGAATAGAATAGAATAGAATAGAATAGAATAGAATAGAATAGACCAGGTTGGAAGAGACCTTCAAGATCATCGCGTCCAACCTATCAACCAATCCAACCCACCAACTAAACCATGGCACCAAGCACCCCATCAACTCTCCTCCTGAACACCTCCAATGATAGTGACTCCACCACCTCCCTGGGCAACCCATTCCAATGGGCAATCACTCTCTCTGTATAGAACTTCTTCCTAACATCCAGCCTAAACCTCCCCTGGTGCAGCCTGAGACTGTGTCCTCTTGTTCTGGTACTGGCTGCCTGGGAGAAGAGACCAACCTCCACTTGTCTACAACCTCCCTTTGGGTAGTTGTAGAGAGCAATAAGGTGACCCCTCAGTCTCCTCTTCTCCAGGCTAAGCAACCCCAGCTCCCTCAGCCTCTCCTCATGGGGCTTGTGTTCCACACCCCTCACCAATTTATTATTCTCAATGGACTTTGAGATTTGATTGTCAGCACAGTCTACAACCCCTCAAATCTAGCATTCCTGCTCCATTCATTTAATTCCACCATACAAAGCCATTTCCTCATGCATAACATTTCTTCCTCTTTGATGTTTACACCCTCCAAACAATCTGTTGCTGTTATCAGACCTGAAGGAATAATGAATTCAGTGAATTACACATTATTTTTTCCTGTGTCAGCAAGCAGATGGCAAAATTCTTGAACTCATCCATCATGTGAAATTATATTGGAGAAGCCTTCAGTTTTGCTGTGTGGGAGCTATATGAATGACAGGCATTCTGCACGTCCACATTATCAGGAAAGTTAACTCCATGGTTTCCTTCCTCCTGTCCCAGTTCCCCAGTAATCAGCATTACAAAAATACTCATTTTCTCCTGAAAGCTTAGGTATAATAAACTATTTCTACCCCATAAAAAAACAAAACAAAACGAAACAAACAAACAAACAAAAAAAACCACATCACCACCAACAATAACAAAAACAACCCACACCAAAAACCACACAAACAAAAAACTCCTTAGCTATAGCTCAGGGATAATTTATATGAAATCTATTCACAACAGTTGGGGCAAAGATATGGGAAAGATAGCATTAGGTTTGATTTCCTGCACCCTATCCACCACTTCAAAAATAGTATTTGGTTGCAGCTGTTTTAAGTACCTTGAAATCCCATCACAGCCATTCAACATATGCACCCTTTAGTGTGCAAAAAACCCCACATTCTGCTGGAGTGCAGCTCAGCACTGCAATGAAAACAATAGTATTTATACTCTAAGGCCACAGAGATCTCAAGAAGAAATCTAAGATTCAAGGTTGTTTTTTATGAGGCATATCTTGTTGCACTACTGCTAAATTAGTGCGCAGAACTAATTTAGTGTACAGCAGAGTGCATGGGTGGCCAAGAAGGCCAGTGGTGTTCTGGCTTGTATCAAAAATAGTGTGGCTAGCAGGAGCAAAGTGGTAATTGTCCCACTGTACTTGGCACTGGTGAGGCCACATCTTCAGCATTGTGTTCAGTTTTGGGCACTGCAGTATAGAAGAGACATCAAGGTGTGGGAGTGTGTCCAGACAAGGGCAGTGAATTTAGTGAAGGGTCTTGAAAATAAGTCTTATGAAAAAGGACCTGAGGGAGCTGTGGTTGTTTAGTCTAACGGCTGAGGTGAGACCTTACTGTTCTCTACAACTTCCAGAAAGAGGGTTGTAGAGAGGTAGCGCTGGTCTCTTCTCCCTACTAACAACTGATAGGACAACAGCAAATGGCATCAAGTTATGCCAGGGAGGTTTAGGTTAGGCATTAGGAAAAACTGCTATATCAAAAGGGTTATCAAAGACTGGAACCAGCTACCCAGGGAAGTGGTTGAATCACCATCCCTGGATGTATTTAACAGGCATCCCGATACGGAGCTCAAGGATATGGTGCAGTAGTAGCCCTGGTAGAATTAAATAATAGATTTGTGATGGGTTAAGGCAGCCCCCTCCAAACCCTCCCCATCACGGGCAGAATAAAACAACTCAAAACAAAACGGATTGCAAAAGTGATGGAAAGTTTAAAGGAAAAGCGGTGAATCTTTACAGAAAGCCAAAAGCAGAGTGACAACAGAAATCCCAAAACAGTCCCAAGATAATCCCATCCCCACCTGGGGGTACAGCCAAGACCCCCAGGGCTCCTTCTTCCCCCCTCCCCACTGCTAGGCTAGTCTCAGCTGGCCAGATCTGAGACTGCCCCATCCCCGTGGCCTTGGGCCTAGCCAGGCCCATGGCCAGGAGACAACAACTCCCCCATTACCGGGCGACAGCGAGGAAGAAAGAGGAGGTGCTTAGACCTCGCACTGGATCTTATAGTGGTGCAGAGAATTATGGTAGAAATACCCAATTTCCTGTGTCCACCCACTGGGCTGGACCTCTGGACACAGGAAGCAGGGGGGCACCCAGCCCAAACTGCAACAATGATCTTAGAAGTCTCTTTTCACCACAGTGTTTCTGTGTGATTCTGGTCATGACATTACAGAGCTTTAGGCAAATACCCCATGGTATCACTGCCTTGAAGGATTTAATATTGCAGATGTAGCCATTAAGCCTCAAAGAATCTTCTCACTAATCTAAAGAAATGTTGTTCAGTTTGATAATGTAGCTCCTCAGGTGGAATAAGAGCAGTTTGCCCATACTGCCACTGACAGAAAGTGGCTACAACAGGACTGGGAGCACACACAGCAGGTCCAGAAGAGAGCAGCAAGACTAGAGGGAAAGTCTTATGAGGAGAGGCTGAGGGAGCTGGGGTTTAGCCTGGAGGAGACTTAGGGGAGACCTTATCAGACTCTACAACTACCTGAAGGGAAGTAAGGAGGGCGCTGGGCTCTTCCCCCAGACAACTTGTGACAAGATGAGCCAGGTGAGGTTTAGGCTGGATGTTAGGAAGCACTTCCTCATAGATAGGATAATTAGACACTGGAATGGACTGCCAAGGGAGGTGGTGGAGTGGCCATCCCTGAAAGTGTTTAAGGAAAGATTGGATGTGACACTTAGCAACATAGTCTAGTCAGTGTGGTGGTGTTAGGCTGCACTTGATGACCTCAGAGTTCTATTCCAGCCTCAATAATTCTGTGATTCTGTGATAGAAGTATATGTGATGTTTGGGATTTTACTCTTATGGAAGTAGAGGAAGTCTCTACTTTCTAAGGTGACTTCTGAGTCTGTAGAACTGGTTAAGACTGTGCCCAAAGATGGAATGGAGTCATTAAAGAGCTTCATCAATAAAATATGAATAAAGCATAAATAAATCACTGTGTCAAATAATCCTGTTGGAATATAACAGCTACTTTGCATGTCTAAGCATATTACAAATTGCTTGTAAATCTGATGCTGTGGTGCTTATAGCAACCTCTAATTTTTAGCAGCCTTGGGCACTCTAAGGAGAATTTTTTTTTTTTAAAGAGGTTAATGGAGAGAATGAAAAAAAGACTGAATCTCAGAGCCTACATTTTCAGTGCTGACTCCTGTAGTAGCATCTAACTCCATGAATAACCATGAGGAGATTTGTTTATCATAGAACAAGACATGCAGGAGCCTGTCCTAGACTAAAGAACTAGTGAACCTTTTATTATAAAAGAATGTAACTGCAAAACCACCCCAAATCCCTACCTAAAACATAGGACCTAAACTATTATGCTTGGGCAAGCAGAAGGAAAGAGTTTGTTCACTTATTTTCCATTGCCTTTCATGTTTTATGTAATTATTTAGGACAAGCCCTTATGAAGGGTTTAAATTAAACTGAATTATTTTCTTTCACTGAGGAGTTTGAATCTGCTTCTCAAGTCTTATGAGGAGCAGCTGAGGGAACTGGGGTTGTATAGCCTGATGAACAGGAGGATGAGAGGGGACCTTCTCATACTCTACAGCTCCTTTAAAGGAGGTTCTAGTAAGATGGAGATAGATCTCATCTCCCAGATAACAAGCAATAGGTCAAGAGTAAATGGCCAAGGAAAGTTTAGGCTAGACATTAGAAAAAAATCTTATCATGGAAAGGGTTGTTAAGGCCTGGAGCAGGATGTTCAGAAAAATGGTGGAGTTACCATTCTTGGAAGTATTTAAAAGATATGTAGATGTGGTTTAGAGGGAAACGGTTTAGTGGTAGACTAAGTGATCTTAAAAGGTCTCTTCAAACTGAAATGACTGAAAGTTAACTGCTTAGTTCTATACCATGTAGAAGGTCAACATTTTGTCTTTTTCCTAGCCAGCAACTTTTAGCATACAGAGTAAAAACATTAGTTAAAGAACTAGATTGAGGTATAAATATCACTTTACCTGTATAGTTACAGAATTATGTTCATTCGTTTAGGCTTAGCAAATTCTATAAATCATGGATACTAATCCTGTTTTTTTCATACATGTGTCCATACTGCCTTGTCTACCAGGACTTCAGCAAGGTCTTTGACACTGTTCCCCACAGCAAACTCCTGGCCAAGCTGACAGTCCATGGCTTGGACAGTAGCACTCTGTGCTGGGTTAGAAACTGGCTGGAGGGCTATGCCCAGAGAGTGGTGGTGAATTGTACCGCATCCAGCTGGAGACCAGTCACTGGTGGTGTCCCCCAGGGATCAGTTCTGGGCCCCATCCTGTTCAATATCTTTATTGATGATCTGGATGAGGGGATGAGTCAGTCATCAGTATAGTTGCAGATGCAACCAAGTTGGGAGCAGATGTTGATCAGTTAGACGGTAGAAGGGCTCTGCAGAGGGACCTTGACCGGCTGGACAGATGGGCAGAGCTTTCTTTCAGCTCTGAACCACTTCTGGTCATGGTGAAACAGAACACTGAGTTTCTGACAAACTTGCTGAAAATGTTAATGTCCATTGGCACCTACAGTGAGATTATTCCCACTTCTACACCTCATCTGGGTCTACGTGATTAACAGCAATTCTTTACTATCAAAGTAAAGAATCTTTAAAAAAAATCTTTACTTTATCAAAGCTTGTAACTAATGGTGAATATAGGAACCATGAAGACACCAGCCCTGCTTATAAGCAAATTGATTGTTTTTTTTTTCTCTCTTATGTGAGCCCAGAGCAGCTTGAACTGCATAGCAAGGCAAAAATATTTTCATAGAACCATAAAATTGTTAGGGTTGAAAGGGACCTCAAGGATCATCTAGTTCCAATCCCCCTGCCATGGGCTGGGACACCTCACACTAGATCAGGTTGCTCTGAACCACATCCCGCCTGAACTTAAAAACCTCCACGGATGAGGCTTCCACCACCTCCCTGGGCTGCTCTAGTATCTCACCACCCTCATGGTGAAGATCTTCCTATCATCCAATTTGAATCAACCCACTTCAAGTTTTGTTCCATTCCCCCTAGTCCTATCACTACCTGACATCCTAAAAAGTCCCCACCCAGTTTTCTTGTAGGCCCCCTTAAGATACTGAAAGGCCACAATAAGGTCTCCTCAGAGCTTTCTCCTCTCCAGACTGAACAGCCCCAACTCTCTGGGTCTGTCTCCACAGGAGAGGTGTGCCAGCCTTCTAAGGTAATTTTAATTACCTTGGTGACTTCTTTGAAAGGTAAAGATTTCAATATTATTTCAAAAATCATAGAAAGAAGTCTTGCAGACTATAGTATGTACTTTATATTAACAGTTACAAATACTCACAAATGAAAGAGCTTCATCAAATTACATGCCTTGAGATCAGAAGTACTAAATCAATAAACCACTATGTTAAAAAAATAGAACATTTTTCAGTAAAATTTATGTCAGAGAGTCAGTGTTGTTTCCATCAAAACAAGCAATCAAATGAACATAACAAATACACCACAATCTTTATGAGCTTCCATTTACAACTGATTTATTAACGTTTTAAAATGGAGTTTTGCAATATAACTCCATTATGCCCTGAAAGACATTGGCAAGTCAACAATTCACAGTAGTAATAAGAGAAAAGCTTTCATCCATTTATGAAACTTCTCCTGCAAGTTCTAAAAAACTATTTTGAGACTTTCTGACCTTTTAGATTCTCAGTATCAGAAAAAGAAAATCAATGTCATTAAGAAAAACTGGTCTTTTATGGTCAATATTATAAAAAGGAGAGAGTGCTATAGTTTAAGGGGAAGAATCAGCACCAAATCAGTTAAGGACTTCAGGAAAGTCTGGGCACAAATGCAAGCTCATTTATGTTTCTACTAGCACAATCAGAAGCTATCTACATGTCTGAGTATTTTACTGCAATGGTCCGGGACTTAAGTCTGAAAGCCATTGCAAGCAGCATGAGAATGTAGAAAGTGTCTTTCTAGAGAGAAGTTCTTCCCTACATGAGCAAGAAATACTGTGTGAGCAGGTTTTACAGAGTTTATATTTTCACAGTTATTAATGACACTTTCAGATGACTAAAAATCCCCACCCTATTTCATAGAAGAAACTGATTATATGGGAATTAAACTTGGAGATAATTTTCTCTCCTAATTCTCCTCTTCCGTCTTGCTCAGAGGAAACTTGAGGACACCAGAAGTGATGAAAAAGATTGAACTAGCTTAGTCTGACTTTGCAGAGCAACTGTTCAGGTCTCCAGATTTTGTTGTTGGTATTAAACATATTCCAATGAAACGAGAAGGTGACAGAAACCTGTCCTTGAGGGATCAATGAATAATTTAAGAATAATTATCCTTCCAGTGTACAAGGCTGAAGGAAAAAGCATCTTTTAATCAAATAAGGAGAATTTTGTTAGTTACTTGACAATATTCTCTGTTGGTTTAGGCTAGAGTGCACCACAAAGTATCTGTAATAATCTAAATTCGCAAAGTAAAACACAACCAGGATCAACATAATCCTGAATTCTGATTTTGATTGTAGTGAAAAGCAGAAGCTAAGAAGGTGCAAGTAATTAAAAGCAGATAGATGAGAAAAAATTACAGCCTCTGCTGCATTCCTTGAATCATAGAATCTTAGACCACATTTTTTTAAGGGCTGCTACCCAGGGTACTTTCCAAATAAGTTGCTTAAACAAGCTGAGTTTTGCCCTGCAGAAGTCCAAAGTGAGGGTTCTGTTACTGCTCCTCCAAATTTTCCTGCATATTGAAAACTCCACTATTTCTTGATTGCTGAACCCCAGATGGCCTCCGCCCATCACATCACCCACCAGCCCTTCTCTATTTGAGAATAGCAAGTCAAACAGAGACTGACCCCTGGTAGGGTCTCTTAACAGCTGCATCAGGAAGCTGTCCTCCATACGCTCTAGGAACTTTCTGGACTGCCTCCTCTCTGCTGAAGTTCCCAGAAATGTCTGGCAGGTTGAAGTCACCCACAGGAACAAGGTCTAATGATCTTGAGATAGCCTCCAGTTGCTTATAGAATATTTCATCAAGCTCTTCATCTTGGTTGAGTGGTCTATAACAGACTCCAATCAGGATGTCAGTTTTGTTAGGCCTCCGATTTTAACCCACAGGCACACAATCTTTTCATCCACAACCTCAAGTTTTGAGGCATCACAAGATTCCCTAGCATACAGGGAATCCTCTTCTCCCTCACCTGTCTCTTCTAAAGAGCTTGTAACCCCCCAGGGCAGTACTTCAATTATGTGACTCGTCCCGCCATGTTTATGTAATGGTGATTATATTATAGTTTTCCTGGTGGACCAAGAATCCCAGCTCTTCTTGTTTGTTACCCATACTGTGTGCATTGGTGTACATGCACTTCAGCTGGGCTGCAGATTTCACCACTTATTTTAGTTTATGTCCTTCTCTCTCCTCTCCAGAGAGACTGGTTTCCTCACTCACCCCCTTCAGACCTATTTTAAAGCCCTCCCAATGAGCCCTGCCAACTCCAGTGCTAGTACCTTCTTGCCCTTTCTAGAGGAATCCACCCCATCAAGGTCCAATAGGTCAGGTGCAGTTAAAGTTGCCCCTTGATCAAAGAACCCAAAATTCCGCTGTTGGCACCATCCGTTGCGCCAACTGTTGATGGTATGGGTTCTCCTGTTCCTGTCAGCGTACACTCCTGCCACTGAGGGAACTGAGCACAACACCACTTGAGCTCCTGCCCCATCAACCAATTGTCCGAGGGCCTTGAATTCCTTTCTAATTGTCCAGTGCCCTTCTTAACAATCTCATGTCCTCCAGGTTGGACTACCAGCAATGGGTAATAGTCAGAGGGCTGGATTAGCTTTGAATGTCTCCTGGTGATGTCCCTTATCCGGGCCCCAGGTAGGCCAGAAATTCCTTCTGGCATTAATTAGAATATTCCCAAACACAGCTTGTTAAACTTAGGCATACCACCTCTTTTGTTAGTCTTGCTAAACACTTAATTTGTAATTAAAAAGAAAAAAACAATGAGTTGTTAGTTTTCCACAAAACCATCTAAAACAGGGTACAGGGAATTGTTTGGCCCAGGAAAACTGCACTCAATCTCTCATTTTCCTGCTCAGCAACACTTGAAAGTGAATAGGAGTGAAAGGGAGATATTGAGACATTCCTATCCATTCTGTATCACATACATTCACACAAGAAAAAAAAAAAAATATTCTGACCCAATACACACATGAAAAGGATATGGAGCGTGACATCCTGTGTCTTAGTTATGCTGTAAAGTATGAGATTATAAAATCTTCAAATAAAGGTATGTTTCACAATATACAGTACCTAGGAAAAATGCTGAAATAATATAAACAAGTGGATGATATTACAGGATGAATATGAACTATAAAGTAGAAGTAACCAGTTACTAGCTATAGACCTCTTTCCCCTTTCCCTCTTCACTGCATTCTACTTTTCCCTTCTCTTCCTCTCACTTTGCTCTACCTCATATGGGTAAACAATAAAGTTTTTGCTGCTAATTGAAGTGAACCCCTGGCCTGAGTTGCCTGAGTTCTTTGTACTTTGAGATCACAGTAACAAAACATCATGAGTCTTACCGGACACAGAGGTGAAGCTAAGTGATCAAGGTTCTTCTTTTCTTCTTTTTATCTTTTTTTTTTTAAATGGGCATTTCCCTTTTTCCTCTCTGAGTACTTTGCCTCACTGCCATGGCTTTTTAAATATGATGGAGAGTGGCATGGCAACAATATCCACCAATTCCTTCAGGTCCCTGAGGTGCATCTCATCATGTCCTGTGGAGCTGTGTATGTTCAAGAATTTAGAATAGAATAGAATAGAATAGAATAGAATAGAATAGAATAGAATAGAATAGAATAGAATAGAATAGAATAGAATAGAATAGAATAGAATAGAATAGAATAGAATAGAATAGAATAGACCAGACCAGGTTGGAAGAGATCGTCATGTCCAACCTATCATTCAACACCGCCTAATCAACTAAACCATGCAACCAAGCACCCTATCAAGTCTCCTCCTGAACACCTCCATTGATGGCGACTCCACCACCTCCCCAGGCAGCCCATTCCAATGGGGAATCACTCTCTCTGTGTAAAACTTCCTCCTAACCTCCAGCCTAAACCTCCCCTGGTGCAGCCTGAGACTGTGTCCTCTTGTTCTGGTGCTGGCTGCCTGGGAGAAGTGACCAACCTCTGCCTGGCTACAACCTCCCTTCAGGTAGTTGTAGAGAGCAATAAGGACACCCCTCAGTCTACTCTTCTCCAGGCTAAGCAACCCCAGCTCCCTCAGTCTCTCCTCGCAGGGCTTGTGTTCCAAACCCCTCACCAACTTTGTTGCCTTTCTCTAGACACGCTCCAGCAAGTCAACATCCTTCCTAAACTGAAGGGCCCACAACGGGACACAGTACTCAAGGTGTGGCCTAACCAGTGCAGTGTACAGGGGCAGAATGACCTCCCTGCTCCTGCTGGCCACACTGTTCCTGATGCAAGCCAGGATGCCATTGGCCCTCCTGGCTGCCTGGGCACACTGCAGGCTCATGTTCAGCCTACCATCAACCAGCACCCCCAAGTCCCTCTCTGCTTGGCCGCTTTCCAGCCACTCTGACCCCAGCCTGTAGCACTGCCTGGGGTTGCTGTGGCCAATGTGCAGAACCCGGCACTTGGATGTGTTAAATCTCATGCCATTGGACTCTGCCCATCTGTCCAGCCTGTCGAGGTCCCTCTGCAAAGCCTCTCTGCCCTCCAGCAGATCAACTCCTGCCCCCAGCTTGGTGTCATCCGCAAATTTACTGATGATAGACTCAATGCCCTCATCCAGATCATCAATAAAGATGTTGAAGAGCATGGGGCCCAGCACTGATCCTTGGGGCACACCACTAGTGACAGGCCGCCAGCTGGATGTGGCACCATTCACCACCACTCTCTGGGCTCGGCCCTCCAGCCAGTTCCTAACCCAACGCAGTGTGCTCCTGTCCAAGCCATGGGCTGCCAGCTTGGCCAGGAGTTTGCTGTGGGGGACTGTGTCAGAGGCCTTGCTGAGGTCCAGGTAGACCACATCCACAGGCCTCTCCACATCCACCAGGCAGGTCACCTGATCATAGAAGGAGATCAGGTTGGTCAGGCAGGACCTGCCCCTCCTAAATCGATGCTGGCTGGGCCTGAGCCCCTGGCCATGCTGTAAGTGCTGTGTGATTGCACTCAAGATGACCCGTTCCATAATCTTGCCTGGCACTGAGGTCAGGCTGACAGGCCTATAATTCCCTGGCTCATCCAACCGGCCCTTCTTGTGGACGGGCACCATGTTGGCCAGCTTCCAGTCTTCTGGGACCTCTCCAGGGAGCCAGGACTGCTGAGAAATGATGAAGAGCGGCTTGGACAGCTCATCTGCCAGCTCTCTCAGCACCCTAGGATGGATCCCATCCGGTCCCACGGACTTGTGGGGGTCCAAGCAGCTGAGAAGATCTCTAACTGTCCCATCCTGGAACAGGGGAAAACTATGCTGCTCCCTGGCTCCTTCTGCCAGCTCTTCAGGCCAGCTGTCTGGAAGCCGTTCTGTCCTGCTAGTAAAAATTGAGGTAAAGAAGGTGTTAAGTACCTCTGCCTTTTCCTCATCCTTTGTTACAACATTCCCCTCTGTGTCCACTGAAAACTGAGCCAAAAAGATTCTTGAGTACCTCAGCCTTCTTCATGTTGGTTGTCCCCAGTTCTTCTGTCTCATTTATCTCACTCTTTACTCTTTCTTCTCTGTGCAATACATGTGTACAAGCTCTTATTATTGTTTGCATCCCTTGCCAAATACAGCTCTATATCTTAGCTCTCCTGATCCCATCCCTGTCGTGGTTTGGGAAAGCAATTCTCCCACCATGGGCCGAAATAACGACTCAAACAAACTGCAAAAGTGATGGAAAGTTTAAATAGAAAAAAAAAAACAAATAAAGCAACAATGAAAGTTTTACAGAAAAAAACCACAAACACCGTGACAAAAGAGAGATGCCAGAACATACCCAAGAACATCCCATTCCCACCTGGGGAGGGGGTACACACCCCCCCCCCCCCCCCCAGGGCTCTTTCTTCCCCCCCAACCCAGCCTTGGCGCTGGGCACCCCAAGGGAGGCAGCTCACACCATTTTATCTAGGCAGCAACGGGGAGTGAAAGAGGAAGTGAAGACCCCGCGTGGATGTTTTATAGGGGAGCAGGGAATTGTGGGTGAAATACCTGGTTTGCTGTGACCACCCAGTGGGCTGGACCCTTTTGGGACCACCCAGGTGTGGTCTGTGCAGTGGCATCTGGGCCAGCACCCAGCCTAAACCACCACAATCCCTATACATCACTATATGCTTTCTAGAATACCTGTCTCTGATTCTACTGCCTGTGCATATCTTTCTTACATTTTGGTGGACAAGGAAGTCCGTACTGACCCATTCTGGTCTCCTACCTCCTTTATCTGATTTCTTATACATGGAAAATAAGAGGTCTTACTTCTTGTGCTGTAGTAAAAATGTCCTTGAAGAGTAACCAGGTCTGTTCAGCTCTGTCCACTAATTCTCTAAACAAACAAAAATTTGCTCTCCTGTAATTTAGGGTCCTGCTCTACCCTTCAAGTGTCCCATGTCCCTCAAAACTGTGAATTCTAGCAGGGAATAATCACTGCAGCCCAGGCTACCACCAGTCTTGACATCTGCAATTAATTAAACAAGTCTAGTAATGCTTCTCTGGTCAGGTTGTCTGTCACATGTATTAAGAAATTATCCTTGATGACTTCCAAGAGTCTCCTGGACCACTTACAATGTACAATGTTGCTGTTTTTCCAGCAGATGTCAAGGTGATTGAAATCCCTGAGCAGACTCAAATCCTGAAAGCAAGATGCTTCCAATAGTTCAGCAAGAATGCTTCATCAACAGGCTCATCTTGACCAGGTGGCTGTAGTAAACACAGGCCTTGAGGTTTCCTTTGCCATATCGACACCTAATTTTTATGTGTATAAACTCCTAACGTTCATCACTGTTTTTCAAACACAGCTCTATGCAATCATTTCTTTTTTTATATATACAGAGGGCAGCCTGCCCTTCCTCTGCCCCACCTTTCTTGCTTGTCTCTTGAGAATATTTTATAGCCTTCAATTGCATCACTCCTGTTGTGTGATTCATCCCACCACTTTTCGATGATAGCATAGATTTCTAGCTGCACAGTGGCTTCCAGCTCCTGTTTGTTCCCCATGTTTTGTGCACTGGTATAGAAGCACTCCAGCTGGGCAATCAACCACATCACCTTTGTAAGAGGAACTGACCCTAATTCCTTTGAGTCATTTTACAGGTATTTCCCTGTTGGTTCTTAGTACATCAACAGTCCCTGGCCTTCCCTGTTTTTCAAAACTCCATCCTCCTTCCTCTGCTAGTTTAAAGCTCACCTTATAAGTCTAGTCAACTTGTTGGCAAAGAACCTCTTGCCCCACTTCATCACGTGAATTACATCAGCACCCAAGAGACCTGACTTCTCAGATGTAGATCTATGGTCATAGAAACAAAAACTGTGAGCGTGTCATGAGACATGCAACCAAGCATTCACTTGTTCAATTCACCTCCTCCTTCCTGAATATTTTCCTCCTACTGGGAGGATAGATGAGAGACACCTTTGCTCCAGATTCTTTTGACATTGCTCTGAGGGATGTACTCTCTTTTGAAAGTTCTAATTTGCCTCATTGCAGTATCATTAGATGCTATGTGGAAAAAAGACACTGAAGTAATTAAAATATTATTGCATTGCTGTGCAGTTCAAGCATAATTCTACCAAAATGTTCCAAGTTCATGGAAGATAGAAAAAATCCAATCAACTTTCTTATGAGCAGGGCTGGTGTGTTCATGGTTCCTATATTTATCCTTAATCACAAGGTTTGATAGAGTTCACCAGGTCTGACAAACTTTTGGTAGTATTTTGAATGCAAGCTTCTAGTAGGCAGCAAATTTTTCTATAGAAATTGTCTGGATGGCAAATGCTTGCTTTCCTGCCCCTCAGTTAGGAATCTTGAGTTTTTCATACTTCATGTCCTTTTTTTGGTGGCACTGATTGTAATGCAGGGGGCAGCTGGATCAGTTTTGCATGGCTGACTTCTCCTGTGTTTTGTTACTCACACATTCTTTGTTTTAAAGCACTGTATGTGTTATGTAGAAGCACATTAGAGGAAGGTTCCTCCTTCTGCCCTAAGCAGAGATAAGGGTCCAATCTCCTTCATCTTGTGAGTTACTTGTATTGGTCAACCTGAGGTTGAATTCAGACCTACACAATTTTTCAGATGTTCTTTAGTAATATTCCACCAGATTCTCCAGAAGAACAAGACTTCATAAGACACAGAAATAACAGCCTCTGGGAGAAGATAACCTGTGGAGAAAGATGCAAATTTTTCATCACAAATGCATACTTTAAGCACTGCTCTGACAAAACATACCCCTCACCCCTGTTGTCTTCAGTGGAGTCATGCTGAACCCCATGAGCACCAAGAGGCCCAGAGCTGGAGCAATCAGTTCATAAAGCAGTGACCACAGAGAACCTGCATCATGCCATTACCACTTGGTTTACAACTCAGTGATGTGCTGAAAAAAGATTTAGCTCCTGTCACATGAACCCTTACAATGCACTATGAAATAGAATAGAATAGAATAGAATAGAATAGAATAGAATAGAATAGAATAGAATAGAATAGAGTAGAATAGAATAGAATAGAATAGAATAGAATAGAATAGAATAGAATAGAATAGAATAGAATAGAATAGAATAGAATAGAATAGAATAGAATTAACCAGATTGGAAAAGACCTTCAAGATCATTGAGTCCAACCTATCACCCAACACCATCTTATCAACTAAACCATGGCACTAAGTGCCTCATCCAGTCTCTTCTTAAACACTGCCTGAGGTCAGGCTGACCGGCCTATAGTTTCCGGGTTCCTCCATCCGACCCTTCTTGTGGATGGGCATCACATTGGCCAGTTACCAGTCATCTGGGACCTCACCGGTCAGCCAGGACTGGTGGAAAATGATGGAGAGTGGCTTGGCCAGCTCACCTGCCAGCTCTCTCAGCACCCTAGGATGGATCCCATCTGGCCCCATGGACTTGTGAGTGTCCAAGTGGCTCAGCAGGTCCCGAACTAATTCCTCATGGATATCCAGAGCATTACACTGCTCCCTGACCCCATCACCCAGCTCAGGAGGCCACTCGTCCTGAACTCCTCCTGCTTCACTGTTAAAAATTGAGGCAAAGAAGGTGTTCTGGACCTCAGCCTTTTCCTCGTCTTTAGGCACCGTGTTCCCCTCCAGGTCCAATAGGGAGTGCAGGTTCTTCCTGCCCTTCTTTTTGGCATTAACATACTTGTAAAAGTGCTTTTTATTGTCCTTCACTGAGGTGGCCAGCCTCAGCTCCAACTGGGCCTTTGCCTCTCTCATTTTTTTTCTACATAATCTAACAACTTCCTTAAACATACCTCGAGAAGCCTTCCCCTCCTTCCAAGGGTGATACAGCCTCTTTTTTCCCTTAGTTCCTCCAGGAGTTACTTGCTCATCCAGGCCGGTCGACTTCCCTGCCGGCTCATCTTTCGGCAGATGGGAACCGCCAGTTCCTGTGCCTTCAAGAGCTCCTGTTTAAAATAGGTCCAACCCTCCTGGACCCCTTGGTTCTTGAGGGCTGATACACAGGGAACTTTGCAGATAAGTTTCCTAAACAGGCTGAAGTTCGCCCTCTGGAAGTCCAAGGTGAAGGTTCTGTTGGTGCTCCTCCCTATCTCCCTGTAAATTGAAAAATTCACCATCTCATGATCACTGCACCCCAGGCAGCCTCCCATGGTCACTTCTCCTACCAGCCCTTCTCTATTGGAGAACAGCAGGTCAAGCAGAGCTTGACCCCTGGTAGGCTCACTTAACAGCTGCATCAGGAAGTTGTCCTCCATGCACTCCAGGAATCTTCTGGACTGCCTCCTCTCTGCAGAGTTAAGTTCCCGGCAGATATCTGGCAGGTTAAAGTCACCCACAAGGACAACATCTGATGACCTTGAGACAGCCTCCAGTTGCTTATAGAATGTTTCATCTGCCTCCTCATCCTGGTTGGGTGGTCTATAACAGACTCCAACCAGGATGTCAGTTTTGTTGGCCTGCCCCCTGATTTTAACTCACAGGCTCTCAATCCCTTCATTTTCCACCTCAAGTTGTGTGGCAGAGAGTGACTCCCTGATATACAGAGCCACCCCTCCTCCTCTTCTCCCTTGCCTGTCCCTCCTGAAGAGCCTGTAACCCCCAGTGCAGCACTCCAATCATGTGTATCATCCCACCATGTTTCTGAGATGGCGACTATATCATAGTCACCCTGGTGGACCAGGGCTTCCAGCTCCTCTTGCTTATTGCCCATGCTGTGTGCATTGGTGTACATGCACTTCAGCTGGGCTCTCGACTTCTCTATTGACCCTAGTCTGTGCCCCACTCTTTCATCTGCAGAGGGCCTGACTTCCTCACCCACCCCCTTCAGGCCTAGTTTAAAGCCCTCTTAATGAGCCCTGCCAACTCAAGCGCTAGGACTCTCTTACCTTTTCTAGATAACTGCACCCCATCAGGTCCCAGCAGGTCAGGTGCAGTAAAAGTTGCCCTGTGATCGAAGAAAACAAAATTTCGCTGCTGACACCATCCCCTGAGCCAATTGTTGATGGTGTGGGTTCTCCCGTTCCTCTCAGTGTACTCCCCTGCCACTGAGGGAACTGAGCAGAACACCACTTGAGCTCCTGCCCCTTCAATCAACTGTCCAAGGGCCTTGAACTCCTTTTTAATTGCCCTAGTGCCCTTCTTGTCAATTTCATCACTGCCCGCTTGTATTACCAGCAGAGGGTAATAGTCAGAGGGGTGGATTAACTTAGGGATTCTCCTCACAATGTCCCTGACCCGTGCCCCGGGTAGGGAGCAGACCTCCCTGTGGGATGGGTCAGGACGGCATATGGGTCCCTCTGTACCCCCAGGAGAGAGTCCCCAACAACTATAACCCTTCTCCTTTTCTTTGTGGAGCTGGTCGTTATAGCTGGTGGGGACCGCTTGGCCTTAGCCTTAGGCTCCTGCCCAGATGGCTGCTCCTCAGCCCTCTCATCCCCACCGCCCTTGGCCTGCAGGGCCTCATACTTATTATGCAAGGGCAGCGGAGGAGGAGGTGAGGGCAGGGATGGACTTGTCTTGCCACCCCTGGCAGGGACTTGTATCCATCCCTCCCCGTTTCCAGGGACACTTCCCTCAGCAGCAGGGGAGATCTGCAGAGCCTTCTCCCACATGTCTAATTCCTTTTCGCTTTCCCTTATTGACCTCAGCCTAGATACCTCCTCCTTCAGCTCAGCCACTTCATCCTTCAGCTCCGCCACCAGAGTAAGGAGAAAGTTCACCTGCTCACACCTGACACAGGTGGTCTCTCCTTCCCCCTCCATTCCAAGTGCCAAGCTCAAGCACTCACTGCAGCTGGCAGCCTGGACTTCTGCATGCTGATATAGCCCTTCATTGACATCTTCACTATATTTGCATCCTTCTAAATTTCTGTTCTAAACCAAAAGCACCATAGAAAGCATAGTGTACTTTTTACTGATTTCTTAAATTTTCTCAAGGAAAACATTATTTGCTTCTAGGAGAGTTTGGGTCTAAGGTTTTGAGGAGCTTTTAGCTGTATTTGTCACAAGCTGAAATACAATCAAACTGCTTCAGTTTTCCACAGTAAATGAAATATTAATCTGAACACTCAAAATGGCATCTAATGTTACAATTAGCATTCCATTCAATTGAATGGCTACTAAAAATCAAAGAACTTGAAGTCCAAAACTTTTGCTCCAGGCAAGTCTGAATTCTACAAATATGCAAATTGTACTGTAAGCTAAGCTTCCTTTATAATTCAGGAAATGGATAATATATAAAAGGCTATGTAACATGTAGGATGCACTAAAATAAGAGGAGGCGGCATATTTGCTTGCTCTTAATTAAAGGTAGCATTACTTTGACTCTCAATCCCTACCAATTTTTAAAGAAGCAGTAAAATAGATGCACACAGCTACTTTTGCTTCCCCATTTGACTTATGCCAAGCTCAGTGAATGTCAAAAAAAAAAAACCACCCAATGGTATTTGTCCAATGAATTGGGTCACCGACCTAATGCAGGAGAGAGAACCCCATCTGTCGTCTTGCCAGAGGGTTCAGTGAGCTCATTGCTCACCTTCATGTATTAACACATAAGAGTGTTTAAATCTCTTGATCTTCATTCCTCTAAAGCTCAATTACTATCCCTAAAGATGCTTTAAGTCTAATCTTAAATATACATTGGAATAAATACATAATGCCTATGATGACATAAAAAAATGAAGTCTACAGAAGTGCCTCTGCTATTTTCTCTCCTTACACTCTCTAGAACTTCATTAATGCATATTAATGTTATTTAAATACTTAAACATGTTCCACTGTGTGTTCCTGATCTTTCTACCTTGGCACCTAAGCTTCCCTTAAGAAATTAGAATGAATTTATAAAGGTTTCCTCAGCACATTGTCTCAGACCAAGCAAACTATCGTAATTTCCCATTTTATTGTTTCTTACTCTCTTTTAGTAGTATCCATAACACACCAGGCAGAGTACATGTAATTGATAAGGGGTTCATTCAATTAGAGCTATGCAGTTTGCTGAATATTGTCTTATAACTGAACAGCCAAAAGCAGCAAGACAAAAAAAAATTCCATAATGCATTGAGAGTAAAATACACAACTCATTCCTTAGAATGCATAAATACTAATGATTTCTAAAACTATTTTGCCACTGAGCAGCTTATAGAACTTTCCACTCCTGAGTGATCTGAAAAGCTATTTATTTTCCTATCAGTTGGTTAGTTTTTCACAATTTTAAAAATTAATTGCCTCTCTTTCTTTGACATCATTAAAAATGCAGGGACCCATTTCCAGCTTGATGTGAGGTTCCACATAAAAAACTTTTCATGCTGTGTGGTTAAGAAGTACTTTATTTGTGTCCTTATTATTATAAAGATTTTTAACAAATGTTTATTTATTCAAATTAAGTAATTATGATAGCCCAGCTGTTCTTTTAAATATAAGCTATAAAGGACCCTGCTGTAATTGCCATTTGTTATTGAATATTTCTGAAACTCTTACTCAATCAGATTCAACAAGGTCAAGTGCGAGGATCTACATTTGGGTTATACAGGCCTGGGGAGGAGTGGCTAGAAAACTGCCCTGCAGAAAAGGGCCTTGGGGTGCTGCTTGACTGCCATCTGAACATGAGCCAGCAGTGTGCTCAGGTGGCCAGGAAAGCCAGCAGCATCCTGGTCTGTATCAGTGAACAGTGTGGCTAGCAGGAGTAGGTAGGTGATTGTGCCCCTGTATGAAGTGCTGATGAGGCTGCACCTTGAACACTGAGCTTAGTTTCGGGGCCCTCACCACAGGAAGGACACTGAGTTACTGGAGCATGTCCAGAGAATGACAATGAAGCTGGTGAAGGGTCTGGAGAATAAGTGCTATGAGAAGTGGCTTAGGAAATTGGGCTTGTTTAACTGGGGAAGAGGAAGCTTAGGGGAGACATTCTTGCTCTCCACAACATCCTGAAAGGAGATTGCTGCAAGGTGAGGTAAATCTCCTCTCCTAAGTAACAGATAATAGGATAAGAGGAAACGGCTTCAGGTTGCACAGGGGGATGTTTAGATTGGATATCAGGAAAAAACTTCATTACTGAAAGGGTTGT
This sequence comes from Picus viridis, assembly GCA_033816785.1. Taxonomy (NCBI): domain Eukaryota; kingdom Metazoa; phylum Chordata; class Aves; order Piciformes; family Picidae; genus Picus; species Picus viridis. The sequence continues at coordinate 33,298,306 of CM066566.1, forward strand.
CAAGCCCTGGAACAGGCTGCCCATGGAAATGGTGAAGTGGCCATCCCTGGAGATATTTAAAAGACATAGAAGTGTGGTGCTTAGGGATATGGTTTAGTGGTGACCTGGAAGCACTGGATTAACAGTTGTATTACATGATCTTAAAGGTCTCTTCCAACCAAAATATTTCTATACTTCTGTTATTATAATATTATTAATACAGCAAGTCTATAATAAATCTAAAGATCATATGGTATATACGTGTGTGTGCAACTGTACATTTATGTTTCATAAACTGTAATATAGTCCACAATGTGAACTGTGGAGGAGTCATGTATCATTTCCAGACAGTAGCTGAGCACCTTCCTACATGTCAACAGCTACATCTCTATAGATAAATAACACAGGAACAACTTGGGCTGCATCCTTGTAGTTAAACATTTTAACTTTCCCATTTGAAGCACCAGAACAGGATGCTTTGGAGACTGTTCTATTTTGTATACCTGTTTCAGCCCAGATTAATATGACCTAGGTAAGTTTGTTAGTTTGTTTATGCACCAGAAGAATATTTCTGATGTCCTCATAACCATGCAGTGAAATTAAAAAAAAAAAAATCATGAAGCTGAAATAGTTGAAGTTTTATTAATCACATTTCAGAATTAGCTCAGAACAAATCCACAAACACACTTCATCTCTGAACTGTCAGTGCATGGAAACATAATGCTAGAAGAGAGGGAACTAGTCAGGAAATATCTATAGTACAGAATAGGTACTGATGCTACTTGAAGTGCAGGTATCAAAGGACAGGTAGATGCCTTCTTTCCACAACTCACTGGCAGACCCTTCTACAGAGCTGCTTGTCTTATGGCAAGTTGTGGTGGTGAGAGAAGTTCAGTTTCCACACACACACACACAGAAACCACGGCTAACTCAGTCAGAGAAGCAAAAATGGAAGGGCTGTATTTTACAAGCAGGATGAAATGCGATGAATATATACACAATATACAGTATTTACAGTATATACAAAAATATACAGGAAAGAACGTAACACAGAAAACCTGCCCCCTCCTCGCTGGAGGAGGGTCCCCCCAAAGCTCCCTTTTCCTCCCTTCCTCCCTTTTTTTCCCAAAAAGGGTTAGAGAGTGAAAAGTAATTGTTAAGGGGGAAATTCTGTTAGTTCAAAGCATATGCTAAGGGAAGAAAAAGAATTAGTTTCTTATCTCATTAGTGCAAAGTCAGCCAAGCACACAAAGACAGCAGCTGCTCAGACAGACTGAAACAGACAGACCTGAGACACAAACTGAACTAAAACTAAAATTTAAAGTTGCATCCCCATTGATCTACCAATGAAATTCATTTTGAACTATCTTTTGTTTTCCTTTTCCTTTTTTGTTTTTCTTTTCACACCAAAACATTCAGCCAGAGTGTTTCAGTAACTGTCCTTCTTAAAGGCATAGCCTAAAACAGTCACACAAGCCAAGAGTCTCAATAGAACATACAAAGAAGTGAAAATTCACTGGGCTTGAAGAAAATTTATCCAGAGATCTTCATATTGCACAAAAAAAGGTAAAAAATCTGGCATCAGATCCAAGATAAAAAAGTTTGATCATATAATCATAACATTGAAAAAGACTTCTAAGATCATCAGTTCCAGCCATCAACCCAACGCTACCATGCCCACTAAACTAAACTATATCACAAAGTGTCATGCCTACACATTTTGGAACAGCTCCAGGCACGGTGACTCCATTGGAAATATGGCTTGAAATTGCTAGACTAATACAAAGCACGCTGGCACAGCAATCTCAGGCAATTAGCAACAACTGACATATAATTCATAGTAGCATAGAGGAAAACATTCTCCCGCTGATAGCTGAAAATTTCATATTGGTTTTGAAGATCTCAGGAGCCAACCAGTGAATCACAGGAAACAAATGCTGATCAGAGGTTCTGCCATGAGTTCATTCCGGTAAATAGACCACAAACAAATCAGCATGTTTTGTTGTCTCCCACATACCTGGTTTGCTGCATTATCTGGTATCCTGTAGCACTGCTAGACAAAATCTGTTTAGCTGAAGAGATGATAAGATTTGGTAACATAGCCTTTATTTGATTTCCTAAGCTACTTAAACATACTAATAGAATTAAGAATTTCTGTAAAATATGATGAAGTAAAAATGGTTCTAATGAGAAAGAGCCACTTTTAAATTCCCAGATGAAATGAAAATACAGCAGTGTCTGGAAGATGAAGACTGAGATTTTTCTTCTTGTGGTAAAAACAGTAGAACTTGTGGGAAAAAAAAATCAGTGGTAGTTTGATGAGGGTACGGAACCAGACTTTCCATACCACAAGTGGTACAGAGAAATGTGTGTAATATCACATAATACAGACAAATAGAATGCATCATTCATGTCACCTACAGATTTATTCTGTTCCACTAGGGAGGAATGCAGTTAAATAAGTGACAAGCAGGGCTAAGGAAGTGATTGTTCCCCTCTTCTCAGCACTGGTGAGGCCACAACTTGAGTACTGTGTTCACTTTTGGGGAGCTCGCTCCAGGAAGGACACTGAGGTGCTGGAGAATGTTCAGAGAAGGGTAACAAGGATGGCAAAGGGTCTGGAGAACAAGTCTTATGAGTAGTTTAGGAAACTGGGGTTGTTTAGCCTGGAGAAGAAGAGGTTGAGGGGAGACCATATTGCTCTCTATAACTAGGTGAAAGGAAGTTGGAGCAAGGTGGAGGTTATCTCTTCTTCTAAATAACAGACAACAGTACAAGAGGAAATGGCCTTCAGCTGCACCAAAGGAGGTTTAGATTTGATATTAGAAGAAACTTCTTCACTTGAATGGCTTCTCATGTACTGGAATAGACTCTCCAGGGAGATGGTGGAATATCCATCTCTGGAGGTGTTTAAAAGACACAGAGATGTAGTACTGTGGAACATGGTTTAGCATCAGACTTGGTAGTCAGATAATGGTTGGACTTGATGCTCTTAACGGTCTTTTCCATCAGAAATTATTCTATGATACTATGAAACAATACACTGCCTTCAGAGAAGCATAGGATGTGAGATAGTTACTCCAGCCTGGTTGACTTATCCTATATTACGTGATTCACCTTTGCAGCAAATGAACTGAAGGAAACCAATACAAGCAGGAAGCACAGCACTGAACTGAAGCAGGACAACTCATTCTCAAAACATTTCAAGTGCAGCTGAAAGCAGAGACTATTGGATATGTCATGTGAAAATACATTTCACAGGAGATTTCCAGATGTATTCATCAAGGACATCAATAAAGATGTTAAACAGGAGTGGTCCCAACACTGATCCCTGAAGAACACCACCTGTGACAGCCGCCAACTGGATTTAACTTTATTGACCACCACTCTTTGGGCCTGTTCACCCAGCCAGTGCTTTACCCAGTGTGTGCCCATCCAAGCCACAAACAGCCAGTTTGTCTGTGAGAATTCTGTAGCGAACAGTGTCAAGGGCTTTTCAAAGGTCTAGGTAGACAATATCCACAGCCTTTCCCTCATCTAATAGCCAGGTCATCGTGTCATAGAAGGGGATGAGGTTGGTCAGGCCGGACCTGCCCTTCATAAAACCATGCTGACTGAGCCTGATCCCCTGGTTGTTCTCTATATGTCATGTAATGGTGCTTGAGATGATCTGTGCCATGACCTTCCCTGGTACTGAGGTCAGACTGACAGGTCTATAGTTTCCCAGATCCTCCTTTCATCCTTTCTTACAGATGTTACATTTGCTACTCTCCAGTCCATTGGAACCTCCCCAGTTAGCCAGGACTTCAGGTAAATAATGGACAGTGGATTGGAGAGCACATCTGCCAGTTTCCCCAGCACCATTTGGTGTAGCCCATCCAGCCCCATAGACTTGTACACACCTAAATGGTGTAGCAAGGCACCAAGTGGACCAAAAACATCTGAAGTTTGTGGGTCTCCTCAGGACTGGTAGCAAATTCTAGTATTTAGCTTCCAGGACAGATTTATGATGAGAGAAGGTAATTAATGGTCCATAGCACCCCTGACACTATAAATTTACATGTAGTATAGCACATAACTGCTAGCAAGGCACTCACCATGCAGTCTTCCTGTTCTCATGACAGAGGCATCCCTCTCACATATCCCAGAAGGGTGAAACAACATCCTTTCTTAAGTGTCTGTGGTGGGTTGAAATTTCCCCCAACATTAAATTTGCCAGAGTAGCTCAATTGGACTCAAATGAAAGCTGCATTTACCAGCAAAACTACAATCTACAATGGAATCCAATGAATATGTACAAAATATACAATATTTACAAGTAATGAACAGCACATGAACCGCCCTGGTCAAAGACCAGGGAAGCTACTAGCTTCTCCCTCCTTGCCTCCCCTAATCCCCCTGTACAAAAGGGAGAAGGGAGAGGAGCAGAGGGACATTAGACTTAGCCAAAACAATGCAGCCAAGGTCAAGTAGAAGCGAGTTTGTATCTCTCCCAGAGCGAAAAAGTGAGGAGAGAAATTGGTTTGGGAACTAAATCTTATGGTAGTTATCTCTCCAATGGTATTGTTTCGAATTATCTCTATTTTCCTTTTTACACCCAATAGTGATTTATTTACATTTTACTACTTTCTGTTCAAGATCTGTGGAAAATTTTAAAGGCATAATCTAAAACTATCACAGTGTCACTCTGAGAACTGTAATTGTTTCTTTAGGTCTGAATATACCCAGATAGAATCATTTTCTGTGTGTAGATGTTGTTTATACGACTGTTGTGGGCCAAACAGCCTCAGCTCAAGGAGTTTTCACTTCTTTTAATTATTTTTAGCAAAAATATCTAATCATTGATTTGAGTACTGAGAATAAGAAGATTCACATAATTAAACTAATGCTTAAGTAAACACCTTTTTTCCTCCTCTCAGCTCAACCTAAGCCAAATGGTTATTTTCACTCCCCAAAGTCTCAGTTTCCCTCATTTTTGCTATGAGTTACAATCGGCTCATCTCAACCCCTTTAGTGAAGCAGTAAGTAGTGTAGGAGGTCAGTCAAGTGTGCTCTGCTTAAGCTGATCTCTGACATTTTTTCCACTTCTCATATCTTCATGGTTTTCATCTGCCATTTCTCCTCAGTGTCACTGTCCCAGTACAGGCCAACCACAGCCACAGCCTCCCTCAGACATGTCCCTCCTCGAGTTTGGGTCACCTATGGCTGCAGTCCCTCAGGGATGTCCCTGCCCTGATGCAAGTCTCTCATGGCTGTAGTCACACAAGAGTGGATCATCCATGGCTGAAGTCCCATGGGATATCCCTGCCCTAGTGTGGGACCACTCACAGCCACAGACATCTCAGAGGTGAACCTCCTTTGGCATGGAGTCCCAGCTTCACCAACTCTCAGATGACTGCCTTCAGCAGCACCTTCTTCTGACTGCCACTGGTGGGTACTGTAAAGGAGCTGTGGACTTGTCTGACTGGGTGATATTTTGTCTCTCCACAGCTGGAGTCTCTTTTGAGCACTATCAGGCATGGATCCTTCCATGACAAGAGCATTTAAGCATTAAGTTGGATATTCATAGTACTGAAATCTGCAATTTAAGCCCTGCTCCCCACAACCACTCACAAAGACACAAGAGGCTGAGAACAGAGTGGGAGTTGAAAACTGAATAACAACTTGTCAAGTTACAGGAAATGTTTTGTCTCCCAACTAATATCTGGGCCAGAAAGACCATAAACAAGAACCTAGTTATTTCATACATACCATAGAGTGTCTGCTTAATCTGTTGTTTCATAGAATCATAGAATCAATAAGGTTGGAAAAGACCTCAGAGATCATCAAGTCCAACCTGTCACCCAACACCTCATGGCTAACTAAGCCATGGCTTCAAGTGCCACATCCAATCCCCTCTTAAACACCTCCAGGGATGGTGACTCCACCACCTCCCCAGGCAGCCCGTTCCAATGGCCAACAACTCTTTCTGTGAAGAACTTTCTCCTTACCTCAAGCCTAAACCTCCCCTGGCACAACTTGAGACTGTGTCCTCTTGTTCTGGTGCTGCTTGCCTGGGAGAAGAGACCAACCCCCACCTCGCTACAACCTCCTTCAGGTAGTTGTAGAGGGCAATAAGGTCTCCCCTGAGCCTCTTCTTCTCCAGGCTAAACAACCCCAGCTCCCTTAGCCTCTCCTCATAGGGCTTGTGCTCAAGACCTCTTACCAGCCTTGTTGCCCTTCTCTGGACTTGTTCAAGTGTCTCAATTTCCTTCTTAAATTGAGGGGCCCAGAACTGGACACAGTACTCAAGGTGTGGCCTAACCAGTTTCATATACTCTGACAATATATCAACATATCTGGCATGAGATGGCTACTCAAAAGGAACAAGTAAAGGTCACCAGTCCCTCTAGTCTCCATGTAGCTTTGTGAAACTTAACTGTGGTGAAGATATTGTATACTCTAAGGATGCTTTATTAGTTATATTCACATGCAACAGTGCTATCACTATATATGCAGCCACTCTGTTGTCATTTTGGTGTTTTGATGCTAGCACAATTCACTGGGCCAAATTTATTTTCACTCTTTTTTTTTTTTCTTGCTGGATCAGAGAATCACAGAATTATTGAGGCTGGAACAGACCTCTGAGATCATCAAGTCCAGACTATGACCACCACATCAACTAGACCACGTCACTAAGTGTCACATTCATTCTTTCCTTAAACACCTCCAGGGACAGCAACTGCACAACTTCCCTGGGGACCCCATTCCAGTGTTTAATTACCTTTTCCATGAGGAAATGCTTCCAAACATCCAGCCTAAACATCCCCTGGCACAGCTTCAGGCCATGCCTCTTGTCTTGTCACAAGTTGCCTGGGAGAAGAGCCCAAACCCCACCTTACTACTACTTCCCTTCAGGTAGTTGTAGCGTGATAAGGTTTCCCCGCAGTGAGATCCTCACTGACTTTAAAGGCAATGTTATTCACTCACATGAGTTTTATGCCTATGGGCTCCTGCACCAGCTGATTTGCACAAACAGAGCAATGGACGGAAGTCTTCATTAGGAAAACTCCTAGGAAGCATCATGTAAGAGTGTTTGTCGTGGGTAGAGGGAGACCCCCTCCCCACCACAGGCAGAAATAATGACTCTGACAAACAGATTGCAAAAGTGATGGAAAGTTTAAATAGAAAACAGTGAATGTGTACAGAGAACCAGAAACAGTGACAAAAGAAACCCCAAAGCAGACCCAGAAACATCCCATCCCAACCTGAGGGTGCACCCAAGACCCCCAGGGCTCCTTCTTCCCCACTCCCCACTGCTAGGCTAGTCTCAGCTGGCCAGATCTGAGACCGCCCATCCCCCTGGCCTTGGGCCTAGCCAGGCCCAAGGCTGGGAGATGTCTCCCCCAGTTACCAGGTGCCAGGGAGGGGAAGAAAGAGGAAGTGCTAGACTCCACGCTGGATTTTATAGCGGTGCAGGGGGTGTGTGGTAGGAGACACCTGGTTTCCTGTGTCCACCCACTGGGCTGGACTTCTGGACACAGGAAACACACCACATAGCAGAGGGCACCCATCCCAAACCACCACATGCCACCCCTTATCTCATATCATAATCCCTGCACCCAAATGTATCAACAAATTAGAAATCTTCTGATGACATGTCCAGCGAAGTCCATATCTTCATCTGGGCATCCACCCAGTGTCTCATTCAAGGTCAAGTGTCAGTCCAGTCCAGTTCTTCTTCTTTCATCCAATGGAACCCCACAGTGATGCAGAGTTCACTCTTCTGTGGTGCAAGCTCTTCATGGATTCATTGGACATCCTGGTCACCTGGAAAAGCCTCACAACTTCTCAGCCAAGCTTTTATTCTCACCTATGTTAACTCAGCGGTATATTTCCACCCCTGGGGCAAGCCAGTTGGAACAATCCAGGTCCACGACTGCTTTTTTCCATCCAACCAGGGTGCCTCCAACCGTGGTGCAAGGCTATACAGATGTATGTCAGGGTACTTTGCCCCCTACACTGGGTGTTCGTGTACCATGGCATGGCAGCATCCGGCTATGCAACTCTGCCCCAGAAGAGGGAGGGACTGCACCACAGCCCACTGAGAAGAAGGGAGGTGGAACCAGGTGCTCGGTGCCATTTTCAGAACTCGTCCGAAAAAATCAGGGAAAGAGATTAGAGCCGGGCCCACCGCAGCCCAAGTGCGCAGCCGGGGGCCACCATTGCTGCTCTGAGTGCACGGCCAGGCCCACCACTGCCGCCACCACTCAGTATACAGCAAGGCTCCGGCCACCTCTACCGCCGCGGTACAGAATCAAAATCACCTCCATCCCTCGGGCATTCAAATGGCTTCTCCAGCAAAAGTCATAATAGTTCTCAGAGCCCTTGAAAATGGCTTTCCAGCTGGGGTCCCAGTTCGCCCTCTTGGGTTTCGGGAGCTGGCTCACCTGCTCACTGCGGCTGGCTCTATCCTCGCAGCGAGAACAGACCTAACATTGATCTGCTTGCCACTACCCCTCCCCCACTTCACTCCGCAGAGAGCAAAAGGTGGAGGAAGGGCAGGTTCCGCGTTCTCAAGCAGTACCCAAGCATCGATGGTCAGTTACTGGAACACTCTGGCTGAAAGTTTTGGTAGAAAAATGGAAAGATAAGTCTAAACAAATTTCATTGGTAGACTGGTAGAATGCAACTTTAAATTTTTAGCTTTAGTTCAGTTTGAATCTCAGTCAGTTCAGTCTGTTTCAGTTTCTCTGAGCAACAGCTGTTTTCTGTCTGTGCTGGTGGGTGCTGACTTTCAGCTAACAGATAAGAAACTAATTCTTGCATACGCTTTGAGCTAACAGAATTTCCTCCTTAATAATTACCTTTTCTCTCTCTAACCCCTTTTTGGGAAAAAAAGGGAGGTAGGGAGACAGGGGTACGGCTGGGGGACCCTCCTGGCTGGAGGAGGGCAAGATGTTTTTTTTTTCTGTGTTACGTTCTTTGCTGTATATTTCTGTATATATTGTAAATACTCTATATTGTGTATATATTCACTGCAGCTCATCCTGCTTGTAAATATAGCTTATCCATATTTTTGCTCCTCCAACTGAGTCAGCTGTGGTTTCTTTGTGTGGGGTGGGACAACTGAACTTTCTCTCACCACCACACCGATTTAAATCAACTCTATGTTAGGACTATTTCAAAGAATAAACTGCCTCCTCCCTCTCAGGCAGTGCTGCACAGAAAGCAAGCCAGGAATGCAGGTCAGAAGGAGATTGTGACACACATCAGCCAGGTCTTAGGTCCAGTTATCAGAAGGTGCTCTCCATCATGTACCTTGGTCAAGATATGTGCCCTCCCTCTAACCACAGACTCTGTTTTTGTTGACCTAGTAGTATAATTAACTGTAAGGACATTATAGCATGTGAAGGACAGATGAATGGTGAATGTGTATTCCTTTCTCACTTCTTTTTTTCCCTGTTGAAGCAGGCATTAAGTGAATAGCAAAAATAAAACCCCTTACAATAACATCACACTTAGTTTGAGAAGAGGGACCCAGGACAGCTGGTCAGCATTCAAGGACCACCTCCTCTGTGTCCAGGAGCTATGTATACCTACAAGGTGAAAAGCAGGAAAGAATGCTAGGAGGCCTGCCTGGATGAACAAGGAGCTACTGGACACACTATTACTTAAAAAGAAACTCTACAGGAAGTGGAGGGAAGGACAGATAGAACAGGGGGTATATAAGGAAGCTGCCCGAGCAGCAAGAGGCCTGGTCAGGAAAGCCAAAGCAGAGTTTGAACTGAATCTAGCCAGGGAGGTTAAAGGGAACACTAAGAATTTCTACAGGTATATTAATGGCAAGAAGAAGACTAGGGAAGGTGTGGGCCCCCTCAGAAAGGAAACTGGTGAATTAGTCACAAGTGATGTGGAAAAGGCTGAGGTACTCAATAACTTCTTTACCTCAGTCTTCACTGCAAGGGCCTCCAGCCACACTCCTGGTGTCATGGAAGATGATGCCAGGGGTGGGGAGGAAGAACTGCCTATCATAAGTGAAGATCGGGTTCGTGATCACCTGAAGAACCTGAAAGTGTTCAAGTCCATGGGACCCGACGGGATACACCCACGGGTACTGAGAGAACTGGCAGATGAGGTTGCTAAACTCCTCTCTATTATATTCCAAAAGTCATGGCAGACTGGGGAAGTCCCCATAGACTGGAAAAGGGGAAACATTACTCCCATTTTCAAAAAGGGCAAGAAGGAGGAACCAGGGAACTACAGGCCAGTCAGTCTCACCTCTGTGCCCAGAAAGATCCTGGAGCAGATCCTCCTGGAGGCGCTAATGACTCAGAAGAACAGTGAAGAGGTGATTGGGAACAGTCAGCATGGCTTTGCCAAGGGCACATCCTGCCTGACAGACCTGGTGGTCTTCTATGAACAGGTGACAGCATTAATAGATGAGGGGCGAGCAACTGATGTCATTTACCTGGACTTGAGCAAAGCCTTCAACACTGTCCCGCAACACATCCTGGTCTCCAAGCTGGTGACACATTAGTTTGGTGGATGGACCATGTTATAGATGACTCTGGGTAAAAGTTTTTGGTAACAGTTTTATTGGCACTAAAAGATGTTAAAAAGGTAATAAAAGGCTATTAAAGCAATAAAAGGCAAGCAAAGCAGCACGCTGGGCTTGAGAGGGACACAACTCCACCTCCACAGCAGCTTTACGGTAGCTTTCTTCATCTTATATAGTTACATCATCTACATAAACAAACTTATGCTAAATAGAAGGCAGGCATATGATAATGAGTCTTAGAATAGGTGATCAAATCCCTTCTCCCTACATTCTGTGTGGTAAGGGTCAAAGTATCCACTTGCACGCATGCTCAGTCGTCCAGGCTTTTATCTAAAGACAACAAATTCCTTGTTCTGAATGTTTATCCTTAAGACAGCTCCTTCTCAGCCGTGATGTCTCCAATTAATCACAGTCTCCTTGCAAGTCTGCAAAATATGCTTCTTTCCCTTTACTCTTGAAACAGGCTCCTGCAAGCTTCTGACCCACAGTCCCAGTGCACTCTGAATTCTCTACCTTTAACACAAATCACAGAACCACCAGTAAATTCATAACAATCCCCCATTTTCTTTTTTTACCATTGATTTGTGTTAAAGTTTTCAGACATATCAGAACCTCCTTAACTGGATCATAATTAAGTTCCTCTATTTTGATCACCTTCAGATCATAACCATCTGCTTGTAACTTATTGGCATAAACAATTTTACCTAAAGGTCTTATCATTTTAAAACAACAATTACAAAGAATTACACAGATCAGTATTACAATTATTCCAACAGGTATTACAAACAAATGTTTCCAAAGAAATCTGATGTAATATTTCATTGTGATCTACAATCACTTAACTACAGATTAACATAACTACAACAGCTTACATTTATGACTACACATACAACATGTAAGAAATCCAAAACTAACCTATTTTGAGTAGATATTTTCAAGAGACTACTGACTTTAAGCTATTGAGCTTTTATTGCATCTATGCTTGCATTCAGCATAATTTCATCTGTAGCAGAAAAAAATTACCACTGCCTTTTCAAGTTCACTAACCCCAAGCCAAGGTGGAAACCTCCTAGCAAAACTATGAAACTTGCTATGCCTGGTTGGTAGTGGATTTGCTCCCCTCTTGGTTCTTCTTGCAAAGCTCCTGAGTAACTCCTGTGGCTGATTTACTATAAAGATATGAGGATAGACCAATCTTATAGCACATCTACCTTGTCATCCTAAGGGTAATACCTTATAAGCATTTTTACCACATATCCAATACCATCCTGACCCAATAGCTATCAGCCATCCTTTAGGTATGTAACCTTTCTTTCTGGTCTAATCAAGGTTGCCCATATTTGCTTCTTCCTAACTAATAAATTGTGTACACTTTGAATACTGCCCTATAAAAATTACATTCCCACATCCAGGGTCAGTCCTATTTCCCCTTTATTCCTGCCTATAGTTGTCTCCCAACATCACTGGATACAAGGTACTGGCATATTTGCAGATGACACCAATTTGGGAGAGGATATTGATCAGTTAAAGGGCAGAAGGGCTCTGCAGAGGGACCTCAACTGACTGGACAGATGGGCAGAGTCCAACATGATGACATTCAACAAATCCAAGTGCCAAGTGCTGCACTTTGGCCACAGCAACCCTATACAGAGCTACAGGCTGGGGTCAGAGTGGCTGGAGAGCCGCCAAACAGAGAGGGACCTGGGGGTGCTGATTAACAGCTGCCTAAACATGAGCCAACAGTGTGCCCAGGTGGCCAAGAAGGCCGATGGCATCCTGGCCTGCACCAGGAACAGTGTGGCCAGCAGGAGCAGGGAAGTCACGTGCCCCTGTACTCTGCACTGGCCAGGCCACACCCTGAGCACCGCATCCAGCTCTGGGCCCCTCAGTTTAGGAAGGACACCAAGACATTTGAACATGTCCGGAGAAAGACAACAAGGCTGGTGAGAGGCCTTGAGCACCAAGGGAGCTGGGGTTGTTCAGCCTGGAGAAGAGACTCAGGGAGACCTCACTGCCAAGAAGGGGGTGGTCTCCTCCCTCCAGCAACCAGCACCAGAACAAGAGGACACAGTCCCAAGCTGCACCAAGGGAAGTCCAGGCCTGAGGCGAGAAGAAAGCTCCCCACCGAGTCACCCACCATTGGAATGGGCCGCCCAGAGAGGTGGCGGAGCCACCATCCCCAGAGGCGTTCAAGAGGGGACTGGACGTGGCACCCAGTGCCATGGTCTAGTCATGATGTCTGCGGTGACAGGTTGGACTCAATGATCCTCGAGGTCCCCTCCAACCCTGGCAACACTGTGATATTGTGATATTTGCATCCAAAGGTTCTTCAAATTGTAACTTCCACCTAAACCAGATTGTGGAATCTCCATACAATCCTCATATTTTGGAATGATTTTTGTATTTCTGTTACATCAGGAAAGGCTTTCCCTATCAATGGGAACCTGTGTGCTGAATTCTCAGGTAGCTGGGAACAAATCCAACACTGCTGCCTGTCCACTGTAGGCTTGAACCCACGACCCTGAGATTAAGGGTCTCATGCTCTACCGACTGAGTTTACTGTGCTCCCTTTCAACAACTGCAGATAAGTGTTCTGTTCTCATGCCTTTACTTCAGATGGCATTATAATCTTAGCTCCATAATGGCCTTTCAACCTGTCTATCATTTCTGATATTGGAAGAGAATTTATCCACACATGGGAACATGGTCTTTGATTTTGATTGGACTCCTTATACAAAAATAGGGTTAGGATCAAGATTAGGCTCCACCAGTATATGTTAACTCTGCCTCCTTAGCCTACTGGGTGCAACCAGCAGCTAGGTGTAATGTCTTCTTGGCAGCAGTTACATTCTTCAGGAGCCCTACAGATCCAGATTCCTTAACCCACTTTAAGATATCATTTGGAGTCTCTTCTCTACATCTTCGTTTAGCTTGTTTACCATTTCCCATTGTGCTTTTATTATTTCAATTCCTCTTCCCTCAAAGTCCTCTACAATAATTTTTCTTATGTCTCTCTTACTGTTTCCTTCTACTAACCCTTTCAACTGTTCTTGGTATTCCCTAACTAAAACTTCTCTAGCCTTTATTTCCCATTTATGCCAATCCCTTTCAAGAATTTTCTGAGGGGACTTAAATCCTTTTTCTTCACCACAAAGTAAAGTCTCTATCAATCCAGGCTGCATAGTTTCAGGCCTAGTTTTACAGTTACAGCATTCAGGACAAAATACTTTTCGACTATAAGAGTTACAAGACCATTTCTTACAACATTTAAAACATTTACAAGTTACCCATCCCCCTTGAGTTCTAGGATGCTTTGTACACAGAAGGAAATGGGGATATTCCTCAATGTTCTCTTGCAACACAGATTCAATATCACATGCTATTGCATGTATTTCAGGAGGTGGGTCTGTCTTGTTAGTTCTGGAGCTTTCAGACTGAGGCGTTCCAGTGTTACATTTATTCAAGTACTTATCTGTCAGCACTAACTGCAGTCATCAAGGTGCTTCAAATCATCTGTATAAGTGGCGTGGAATTCATGCTGATGCCAGTTTTGCTTTCCTTGTAGAATCACTCTAATCTCTCCAGGCTCAGAGGTTACTGTCCTTTTACTTGGACAGAGGTGTCCATCCTTTTCTGCAGTCTGGACAGCTGAAATCTGTTGTTGATGAAACAAAAAAAAAGATCTCTCCCAAGAGAGTGTATTCAGTCTCTGAAACAAATAACAAATCATTTAAACAAATCCTTTTTCAGATTCTATTTCTATATTTTCAAGCAGGGGCACCTTAAAAGGTTCCCCTTTAGCTTCAATTACTGTTGCTGGTTTGTTTTTTTCCTTCTCAACTTTCTTAGGAGTTTTTTGTATACTCGATTTTTCTGCTCCCATATCTACCAAAAAAAGATTACCTCCTCCTTCTGGGGACTCATCTGATATTCTTGTCCCCAGAACATACAGCCCCTGACACCTCTATCCATGATCGATAGTACCCCAAAGGTCTGAGCAGCTGCCTGATTTCTCACTTTCCCTTACAGCAGCTACTGTTTAGCCTCTGCTTTTTGTTTCTCTTCATCCCTCCTTACATATACTTTCTGAGCTTCCCGTAGTAACTCCTCTAATGCCCTGTCTTGCCAATCCTCGATCTTTTCCAATTTCTTTCTAATATCTCCCCATGATTTTGCCACAAACTGCGTCCTGAGAAGTATCACTCCAACTGCAGAATTGGGGTCTATTCCAGAGTACATCTGCAAATCTTTCTTTAATCTTCCCATCCACTCCATGAGAGATTCATCTTTCCTCTGTTGCTCTCTAAAAGCTTTATCAAAATTCTGGCCCCTCGGTACAGCTTCTTTAATTCCTTCTATTATTATAGTCCTCAGGTCTCCCATATTCTCTCTCCCTTGAAGCTGCTGCTGATCCCACACAGGATCTTGATTAGGCCACTTCTGATCTCCTGGTGCCCCCCCCTGATTCTGCCTCTCCCATATTCTCATACCAGCCTGTCTAATCATGTTTCTTTCCTCTGCAGTGAATAGAATACTCAAAATAGACTGCATCTCTTTCCAAGTATATGTATTGGGACCCAAAAATTGGTCCAGTCTCTCAGCTACACCTAAGGGATCATCCAGTAAGGTATCCATCTCTTTCTTAAAACTGCGGACATCTGATGTACTGAGAGGTACAGTCACAAACCCTACTCCTCCTCGCTGCCCCCCATAGGCACTTCCCTGAGCGGATGTAATCCTACACTGTCTCCCTCTTGTTCATTCCTGTCATTCCTCACTGCTTCTTGTTCGGGTGGGTGAAGGAGAAGTTGGTTGCAGGGCTATTGGATTTAGGGGACCTTGACCCCTGTTCTGGTGAAAAGGTGGTGGTAGGTTATCCAGGGGTTCCCATTTCTCCTTCTCCTTGTCTTTGTCTTTATCCTCAGTTGTTAATATTGGAACAGGAGAGGGACGTGAGACCCTAATCCAAATAGCAGCATATTCAGCTTCTTCCTTACTAAAACACTTCTTAAAATTCACATAGTGGTTCAAAGCTTGACAAATCTAATCCTCAAAAGATCCAAAAATAGGCCAAAACACATGTGGTCTTAATGGTTCTTTTGGCCATACCTCCATACAGTAGTGAATCATTCTTTCCTTTGATTTCCCTTTTCTCTGTCCATCGTCCTCCCAATATTGAATGAGCAACCCTAACGGACTGTCTGGAGGAATAGAAGGTAAAGCCCTTTCTCCATCCTGCTTTGATGACTTACTCTTCTTTTGTCCCATTTTCTCCTGACTACCTCCAATATTTATAGAAGTGAAATAAGTGAAATAAACCAAACAATTCCTACTCAGGAATATTATCCCTGGCTACCACAGATACTCATGCAAGTGGAACAGTTCAAACAACTCCCACTAGCGATTACTATTCCAGGCTACCACAAATACTCATGCAAGTGGAATAATACCACAAATATTCATGCAAATGGAACAGTACCACAAATAAGTGGAACAGTACCACAAATAATCATGCAAGTGGAATAATCCAAGTAATTCCTACTCGCGAATACCCCTCTCCTTCACCATCCAGATCCACTGTGCCAGATCCACTGCACCTCCCCCCCCCGGGGCCTGAAGCAATGGAACTCAAACACTCAAACTAAGGTAGCCAAATGTAGCCGATTCTTCCCCCACAAACGGTATTCTCACCACCATCAGGGTTGTTGCTTGGATCGCATATACAAAGTCTTATGGGGTCCATGTACTCCAATTGGACAACAAACAACAAAGAAAAGAAGAAGAAAAAAAAAAGAGAAAAAAAAATTCTTTGCTTGCTTTTATTTGAGTTCTGATTGTGCTGACCTCTCTGTCTTCTGACTACAATGAAGCCACCGCAAATGCAGTGGGGCGCCTCTTCATTTGGAGTTCAAAAGACATGGAGGTTCAGACAATTCCCGGCCAATGCACCATCTGTTATAGATGACTCTGGGTAAAAGTTTTTGGTAACAGTTTTATTGGCACTAAAAGATGTTAAAAAGGTAATAAAAGGCTATTAAAGCAATAAAAGGCAAGCAAAGCAGCGTGCTGGGCTTGAGAGGGACAAAACTCCACCTCCACAGCAGCTTTACAGTAGCTTTCTTCATCTTATATAGTTACATCATCTACATAAACAAACTTATGCTAAATAGAAGGCAGGCATATGATAATGAGTCTTAGAATAGGTGATCAAATCCCTTCTCCCTACATTCTGTGTGGTAAGGGTCAAGGTATCCACTTGCACGCATGCTCAGTCGTCCAGGCTTTTATCTAAAGACAACAAATTCCTTGTTCTGAATGTTTATCCTTAAGACAGCTCCTTCTCAGCCGTGATGTCTCCAATTAATCACAGTCTCCTTGCAAGTCTGCAAAATATGCTTCTTTCCCTTTACTCTTGAAACAGGCTCCTGCAAGCTTCTGACCCACAGTCCCAGTGCACTCTGAATTCTCTACCTTTAACACAAATCACAGAACCACCAGTAAATTCATAACAGACCACTAGATGGATAAAGAACTGGCTTGATGGCTGCACCCAAAGAGTGGCTGTCAACGGGTCCATGTCTCAGTGGAGGCCAGTGACAAGCGGAGTCCCTCAGGGATCAGTCCTGGGACCTGTCTTGCTCAACATCTTTGTGGGTGACATGGACAGTGGCATCGAGTGCACCCTCAGCAAGTTTGCTGATGTCACCAAGCTGTGTGGTGCAGTGGACACGCTGGAGGGAAGGGATGCCATCCAGAGGGACCTGGACAGGCTGGAGAGGTGGGCACAAGCCAACCTCATGAGCTTCAACAAGACCAAGTGCAGGGTCCTGCATCTGGGTCGAGGCAATCCCAGGCACAAATACAGGCTGGGCAGTGACTGGCTGGAAAGCAGCCTTGAGGAGAGAGACTTGGGAGTGCTGGTGGATGAGAAGCTCAACATGAGCTCTCAATGTGCACTTGCAGCCCAGAAA
Organism: Picus viridis; assembly: GCA_033816785.1. Taxonomy (NCBI): domain Eukaryota; kingdom Metazoa; phylum Chordata; class Aves; order Piciformes; family Picidae; genus Picus; species Picus viridis. The sequence goes on from CM066566.1 coordinate 33,315,796, forward strand.
GCCAATCAGATCCTGGGCTGCCTCAAGAGAAGAGTGGCCAGCAGGTCAAGGGAGTCGATTCTCCCCCTCTACTCAGCTCTGGTGAGACCCCACCTGGAGTACTGCGTCCAGTTCTGGAGCCCCTATTACAGGAGGGATGTGGACGTGGTGGAACGTGTCCAGAGAAGGGCCACAAGGATGATCAGAGGGCTGGAGCACCTCTCCTATGAGTACAGACTGAAGGAGTTGAGAAGGTTCTGAGGTGACCTAATTGTGGCCTTCCAGTATCTGAAGGGGGCCTACAGGAAGGCTGGGGAGGGACTTCTCAGGCTATCAGGTAGTGATAGGACTAGGGGGAATGGAATGAAGCTGGACGTGAGGACATTCAGGCTAGATGTGAGGAAGAAGTTCTTCACCATGAGAGTGGTGAAGGCCTGGAATGGGTTGTTCAGGGAGGTGGTTGGGGCCCCGTCCCTGGAGGTGTTTAAGAGCAGGTTGGATGAGGTTCTGGCCAGCCTGATCTAGTGTAGGGTGTCCCTGCCCATGGCAGGGGTTGGAACTAGATGATCCTTGTGGTCCCTTTCGACCCTGGCTGATACTATGATACTAAGAGTTATTCACACTTCAGCAGGTTGCCCTGACCTGAATTCAAACTGCTGATGTATTTTGGTAGGCCAGAATTGAAGAAAACTTGTTGAATAGATTCTGGAAGTATTTTCCATAGGAAAAAAGCAAAGGGGAATGGGGAGGGGAGAGGGAGAGGGAGGGTGAGGGGAGAGGAGGAGAGGTTCGGAGGGGAGGGGAGGAGAGAGGTTTGGAGAGGAGAGGAGAGGTTTGGAGAGGAGAGGTTTGGAGAGGAGAGGAGAGGTTTGGAGAGGAGAGGTTTGGAGAGGAGAGGTTTGGAGAGGAGAGGAGAGGTTTGGAGAGGTTTGGAGAGGTTTGGAGAGGAGAGGTTTGGAGAGGTTTGGAGAGGTTTGGAGAGGTTTGGAGAGGTTTGGAGAGGAGAGGAGAGGAGAGGAGAGGAGAGGAGAGGAGAGGAGAGGAGAGGAGAGGAGAGGAGAGGAGAGGAGAGGAGAGGAGAGGAGAGGGAGGAGAGGGAGAGGGAGAGAGGAGAGGAGAGGAGAGGAGGAGAGAGAGAGGAGAGGAGAGGGAGGGAGAGGGAGAGGAGAGGAGAGGAGAGGAGAGGAGGAGAGGAGAGGAGAGGGAGGAGAGGAGAGGAGAGGAGAGGAGAGGAGAGGAGAGGAGAGGAGGAGGAGAAAAGACCCAGAATAATACGTATTTGAGCCATTTTGACCATAATTCTGCTGAATCAGTTTTAAAAGCCTAAAAACCCTTTCTTTTGCAAATGCAATGAATATACTAATAGAGAAATAATACAGTATACTGATATACTATAGAAGAATATAACTGATAGAGTTGGCTTTCTTCAAGTTTAATTATCTGGAGCAAAATACTTAATAATTGTGTTCACCAGTTTATCTATCAAAGTTGCTATTGAATGGACATGACAATGAACAAAGAGGAAATAAAAACTCTATCACTAAAACCAATCATGGACTTTTTAAAAACACTTTCTACTCCACCAGTACAATAATAAAGTCACTTCTGTTCCCCATATATGTACAGTTGTAGATCCATAAATTATTTTTAAGGATAACTAGTTGGAGTCTCCATATACTCAATAAGTCTATTTTATCCTTTTGAACTTCATAGTGTATTTTCTACACTGTTAATGGAAAAACAAAGAAACAAAACCCTGTTATTTTTAAAGTTGACTTTAACTCTACCAAAAAAAAAAAAAGGGGGGGCAAGAGAAAAAGGCAAAACTAGGAAAATTATATACAAAGTGAAAAACAGTTTAAATGGCCACAAACAATTTGTCTGTAGATAACATGACTGGGAGCAGAACAGAAACAAAAGGGGCAGAAAATTGCAATACTAAATGGAATTTTTTGAGGATTGATATAAATAGGTGACATTTTTCACAGGATTACCACCAAATGTCACAATCTCTGAAATTTTTTTCTGATGGTCAGAGCAGTGCTTACCACAAGAATCAAGGAGATCTGATGCATTTCCATTAGCTTAAAAGCTCAATATGCTAGTATTTCATAATAGAATGCCTCAGTGAATTGTGCTTACTTTAGCCTCAAGTGTATGTGTTATACATCAAAGATATAGGTGTGTTAAATTAATGCCCTACCATGATTTCCAGCATCTGCTTTGTCCATTAATTAGGCTTGCTGACAAATTAGATACCTTGGCTAAGAAACAGTACAGACCCTTTTCAAAATAAGTCTTGTTTTTCACTTGATGATGCATTACTTTATTGACTAAAACATATTACACTCCAAAGCCTAAATGTTTTGTGCAGGACACAAAGTTCTGGCAAACTGAAAAGGCAAATTAATTCCATGTTCTGCTTTTTTTTTACATGTAATGGCTCATTTGCTCTTCAAAATGTCCTTCTTATTAAACATTTTTCTTTTCTTCCCCTCCAATCAACCCCAGAAAAGTGAAATTAAGTTCAATGAACTAATGAATTGAACCTCATACAATTCTATATAATTTGTAAGGTTTCCCTTTTGAGAGGATGATGTTTTATTATTTATCTATAAATAGATACCCCTTTCCTCAGTGGTGCAATAACTTAATCATTTAGTTTTCTGACTGTAATAAGAAATTGGAAGATACAGGAAAGGCTTTAGTCTTCTTAGTGTGTAACATAAAACTCTGAATTCAGAATAGGGTCAACATTCTAAGGCTGAAATATCCCTTCTGAAGCACTGTGTAAGCATGCATGCATCCACACTCAGTAGGAACCTCTTAGCCTTCACTTTAAGTATTTAAAATTCTATTTATGCACATACTCAGAAGTTCTTCAATCTTGTTCATGTTGGCTGCACCACTTGCTTCTTCACACTTAAACTAAGGATTAGAAACCCAAAATTAGAAATAAAGCTTCTTGAAAGGCTCTATTTAAAAGGTATCATCTATGAATCACATACCGCTAGGAACAGGTTCTTCATAAAATCCAGCAGTAGGTCTGCTTTCCTTTAAAAAAAAAAAAAATCATGTAGCATACTATCTTTCTCATTAAATAGCATCTTATTTAAGCAAGCACCCATGGAGGAAGTGTGAAATAAGTTTTTATATGTGCATGCTTTATTTATAGGAATACTTGGCAACTATTTCTATAGATGGAAAAGATAAAGGCAATTCTCCTATTTGTAGTTCTGTTATTATATTTTGTACCAAGTACGAATGCCTCAAGGCTTCTTAGGAGTTAAGAACTCAACACAACCACTTCAAAGCAATCATCTTACTTGTGCAGGTAAAGAATCACACTTCCAAAGATGAATTCTTTTTGAATGATAGTCCCCGTTTACAAATTTAGCTGCAAGCATCTGCCTTCTGTTCCACAATGGAAGGTTCCCCTCTCTTAGTTTTATCACAGTCTCTTGTATAGAGATGCCTCCTGTATGGAGACACTTCCTTTATGAGGAAAGGCTGAGGGAGTTGGATCTCTTTAGCTTGGAGAAGAGGAGACTAAGGGGCGACCTCATTAACGTTTGCAAAGATGTGAAGGGCAAGTGCTAGGAGGATGAAGCCAGGCTCTTCTCAGTGATCTCCAATGATAGGACAAGGGGCAATGGCTTCAAGCTGGAGCATAAGAGGTTCCACACAAACACATTGAAAAACTTTTTTGCTGTGAGGCTGACAGAACACTGGAAGAGGCTTCACAGAGAGGTTGTATAGCCTCCTTCTCTGGAGACATTCATTCCTGTGTGACCTACTCTAGGTGATCCTGCTCTGGCAGAGGGGTTGGACTAGATGATCTTTTCAGGGTCCCTTCCAACCCCTAACATTCTGTGTCTCTATGATTTTTTGATAAATAGAAAAAAATTACTTTCTTATTTAGAGCAATAAAGTTCAATTATTACCTGTTTCAGTACAAATTCATAATCCAGTTGGCACAGTTTTTGTTTATTTCTGCCACAACAAACTCCTGGCAAAGCTGGCAGCTCATGGCTTGGACAGATTCACTCTGAAATGGGTCAAGAACTGGCTGGAGGGCTGGGCCCAGAGAGTGGTGGTGAATGGTGCCACATCCAGCTGGCAGCCAGTCACTAGTGGTGTCCCCCAGGGATCAGTGCTGGGCCCAATCCTGTTCAGTATCTTTATTGATGATCTGGTCTAGTGGATTGAGGCCATCATCAGTAAGTTTGCAGATGACACCAAGTTACAAGCATGTGTCAATCTGTTGAAGGGTAGGAGGGCCCTGCAGAGTGACCTTGACAGGCTGGATGGGTAGGCAGAGGCCAATGGGATGAGATTTAACAAGGCTAAGTGCAGGGTTCTACACTTTGGCCACAACAACCCCAAGCAGCGCTATAGGCTGGGAACAGAGTGGCTGGAGAGCAGCCAGGCAGAAAGGGACCTGGGGGTACTGGTAGATAGTAGGCTGAGCATGAGCCAGTAGGGTGCCCAGATGGACAGGAGAGCCAATGGCATCCTGGCCTGTATCAGGAATATTGGGGCCAGCAGGAGCAGGGAGGTTATTCCCCTGTACTCAGCACTGGTCAGGCCACACCTTATATACTGTGCCCAGATCTGCGGCCCTCAGTTCAAGAGAGATGTTGAGGTATTGGAACGTGTCCAGAGAAGGGCAATGAAACTGGTGAGGGGCCTGGAAGACAAGCCCTGTAAGGAGAGGCTGAGGTTGCTGAGGTTGTTTAGCCTGGAGAAGAGGAGGTTGTAGCTAGGTGGGGGTTGGACTGTTCCAAGAGGCAACCAGCAACAGAATGAGGGGACACAGTCTCAAGTTGTGCCAGGGAGGTTCAGGCTGGATATTAGGAGGAAGTTCTTCACAGAGGGAGTGATTTGCCATTGGAATGGGCTGCCCAGGGAGGTGGTGGAGTCACCGTCCTTGGAGATCTTCAAGAAAAGACTGGATGAGGCACTTAGTGCCATGGTCTGATTGATTGGATAGGGCTGGGTGATAGGTTGGACTGGATGATCTTGGAAGTCTCTTCCAACCTGGTTGATTCATTGATTCTATGATTCTATTTAAAAATTAAGAAGTGATTCAGTTGAGAAGTTGGTGTATTTATGGGAGAAAACCATCTTAACAAGGACAAAAAGCTCAAAATGGAAGCTGGTTAAGTGCAAAGATGTGTGTTATATTTCTAATTTAACAGTAAGAGCAATCAGTCATTAGAATAAACTGCCAGGGGCTATGATGTGATCTCCATCACCCAAGTTTTCAGAACAAGACTATGGATGGTTGCATTACTATAATCAGATTAAAAAAAAAAAAAAAATCCATAGAGGACTGAACAAAAGGACTGTCCTGAAGAGAACAGACAAGGTGCTTTCTTTCTGTCCCCACAGTCTACAGAACTGTACCTACAGTGCTGATCTGTGCTGACACTGCAAGAAAGACTTGCTGTGAATTCTGATGTCAGTATAGTTTAATTCAACATTTTAAGTTGAGATAGAATGAGTGACACTCCTCATCCAAATTAATCTTTTAATTTCATCAAATATGAGAATAAATTATACAGCTTTACCTGCATCAAGACTACTTTTCTTGTGCTTCAAATGTATCCAAAATATTTAAAGAAAAAAAATTAGTTTTAACAAATGTTTATTGTAACTCATAAATGAAAAACGCATACAATGCCTTTTTTCTTGAGTTTACACTGTTGATAAAGCTGATAAAACATGGGGGATTTAAAACCAAAGCTCTATTTTACACATATGAAAGTCAAGATAAAAAAAATCTCTACAATAGTGACTCTGGAATTTTTTTTTTTCCACATTAAAAAAAACGCCTGGAGAAGGAGAAACAGATAATCAGAACAGCATAATGATAGGAACTGAGCTGTTTAAATACCTTTGATAAAGACAAGATTGAATCTGAGTTCCTTGAGACCTGAACATGAAACCAGATCTGGTGTTATCATGCAAAATGCTTCATATCTAACTTTTTTAGAGTTAGGGTCCTAGAAACTTGCCTACCAATGAGAAATGTAAATATTCCCTGACTTCTTTATTTTAGTTTTAAACTGCCTGAAATGATAGAATTGATAAATGCACTATCTAGTTATTTTTAAATAAGTCATTTAAGTTACTGTGCTCACCACAGTAGTATCTAAGTAATTGTGACCATTTTAGGCTGTGCCTTTAAGAAAGGGACAGTTGCTGGAACACTCTGGCTGAATGTTTTGGTGAAATAATTGAAAACAAAGATATTCTAAATGAATTTCATTGGTAGATTGGTAGAATGCAACTTTAAGTTTTAGTTCTGTTTGAATTTCAGTTCAATTCTGTCTGTTCCAGTCTGCCTGTCTGTTTCAGTCTGTGTCTCTGAGCAACATCTGTGTGGGATGGAGTTAACCTTGAACTAACAGATAAGAATAATTCTTGCATACGCTTTGAGCTAACAGAATTTCCTCCTTAATAATTACCTTTTCTCTCTCTCTAACCCATTTTGGGGTAAAAGGGAGGCAGGGGGACAGAGGGGGTACAGGGTGGGGGGGACCCTCCTGGCTGGAGGAGGGAGTTTTGTTCTGTGTTGCGTTCTTTGCTGTATATTTCTGTATATATTGTAAATACTGTATATTGTGTATATATCCATCTGCATTTCATCCTGCTTGTAAATACAGCTTGTCCATTTTGCTCCTCCGACTGAGTTAGCCGTGGTTTCTTTTGTGTGTGGGGGAAGGACTTTCTCTCACCACCACAGTAATTAATTCTAAAATAGAATATCCCTGGAATCCATAATACATTGTCATATTATAAAGTAAAAGTAGTAGGCAATAAATAATTATATTGATATATTAATTTTTAATAAAAAGAATTACCATCTCTGAAACTTTAAGTTATAAACTCAAGTTAAATTTTATTAGCAATAAATTTTCATAGTCTATATCTTATATATGGGACAATAAAATGGTGCAGGGAAACTATCTTTGTGAATGTTACTATGGTAATAAATGTTTTTTAAAAATAAAATAATTGAGTATAACTTAGTTAAAAGGAAAGACAGTAAGGCTGAAGGAACATTTAAAGGAAAACCAGAATGAAAGAATAGGTCATTTTTCAATTAAACCAGAGGATCAGAATCCCGGTTGGACTATGTATTGTTAATTGGAAAGACTATGGAAAAGAAAGGATGGAAGGTTCTGCAGCCTAGATGTCATGATCCATAGTGAAAGATAAAAGCAGCACTTTCCATAAGAAGCAAAAGAGAAAGCCTGTTTAAGGTCTGTATCTCTCATTCAGGAAAGTTCTTTTTGATTACAAAAAGAGCTTTAATCTAGAAGATAAAAAGATCCAAATGAACTCAGAGTCTGAAAGGCAGAAAAATTCAGACTACAAAGGAGATGCAATTTTTAAACAACCAGTAGAAGTAAGTATTAAGGGAAAAAAAACAACACCTTGTCATGATCCATCAAGGCTGCATCTCAAAAGTTAAATGCAAGAATAATATGAGATTCTTCCTATGGCTTCTAAAAGCTACATACATTAATCCAGCTTTTTTGTTGTTGTTTTTGTTTCACTTTTATTTTTCAGTAAGACAAAACATTCCTGTAAAAATACTCTTTTAAAAAGACTGATTGGTTTAATAGCTGACTGATTTAATCTTTTAGAAGCACCCTTTAAATCTTCATTATTCCACTAATTTGCAAATATGCATGCATGATAATATTTTTGATATTTACATATGAACAGGGATTTAAAATAATTTAGATAAAAAGGCTTTGTATTAATACAAATGTAAGGTGTTTACCATAGTGGATAAAAGTGGACAAACTTATTTGTTAGTCAGGACAAATATTCAAAAGTGTGTGTAGATGCTAAAATGTGTATTAAGGCCTCATTTGATTTCTGCAGATATCCAGACTTTATGACATAACTGAACCACAAAATGTCTAATTTAGAAGGGTTTTGAAAAGAGTGGTCCTCCCAAAGTGGATGTGGGCCTTTGGGAAACTGACCCAAGGAATCAGCAAGGGGAAACTGAGAAATACAGTTTTAATGTCTGCTTTATGCTCCAGACCCTGGGAAGATGCAGTATTTGCTGGACAGTAATAACAAAAAGAACCAAGACTCTGAAAGAAAAGCTCCTCTACATTTTATAACCTAAATATGGACTGAAGCCTCAAAAGGTGCATGTCTTTAGAAAGAATAAATGTATTTTATTCTTTGTGTCTCACTTGTAAAACAAATGTGCCCGTACTTATCTACAGAAAGGTGTTAATTTGTGGTTTTGAAATATTCAGGAATCTTCAGTATATTCCACACATGGATGAATGAGTTCATTCCCTTTCAAGATTATCACTGCAGAGGTAATATCTCATTGCCACCCACCCCCCACCCCCAACCCCCCCAAAAAGGCACTGTAATGCAACTGTAATGTCTTCAAGGGATGTTTCTTAATCTTGCCCTAATCTTGGAGAATCAGCCATACATAAAAGCGAACAGGAACACATGTAATACCACCAATTAACAGAGAACATCTTCCAAAAGGGGAACGTTACCAGCGCATAATTTATGCTAGTACAGACTTAATTTGAATTGTTCTAAGCATGTATTACAATGTCTAAATTACAGGCCAGAATGTACTTTGGTCTGGTATTTCTCTGAACAGTACTGACTGTAAGGAGCAATAATCTCATGCTGAGTACAATTTGATCACATCCTTAAATTGTACAATCCAGTACATTGGTGGTGTTTGGCAAAAAAGGACTGCACCTAACTTCATTTTAAATAGCATAGAACACATAATTTATCATTATATAAAAGTGCAGGCACCAATAATCCACTTGGTGGTTTATTTTTTAAAAGGATTGCGTTTGCTGGGGAGATTGTCTTGATGGTAACAATACAGAATTAGAACCTAGATTCTATAATAAATGAGCATCTAATTTAAATATGTATCAGTTCATTGATCTCTAAAGTAAATCTGAGAAAGTGTAAAAGGGAGCCTGAAGAAATGTAGAAAGTTTACAAAGTTGATTGTACTAGACTATATTTTTTAATGTGTCCAGTAATACACTGGTTCAGATGAGAACAGTTCTCATAGACATCAGTGAGCAACTTTACCTTGACATTTTTTAAGACCTAGACACAGTTTCCAGGTCAATATCCATCAAAAAGCTATAGGCATTATGGTGTTCAGTACTGCAGTACCTGAGATGCTAGGAATTCAGCTCTGGCAGTAAAAAAATTTTAAGGTTGAGGACTATGTTTCATGTAACTTGTTAGGCTTCCTATCACATTTTGCAAGTACTAATGTAGATGATTGGAGGGGAACTTCAAGCTTAGCAAGAATGAAAGCCAAAATGAAGGACTTTCACTGTCAGAAACATGAACTTAAGGACCTGAAGTCTGCTGTTAAATACCCTTGTGAAACTGGAACATGGAGACTATTTTTTTAATCTCTTTTTACTGATTTGTCCTTTCTTTCATCCTGAAGGACTGCACAGCATAGAGGGCCACTGCTAAGGGGAACTTCCTACCAAGAAAAGCTATCCATTTAGAAACTTTTTCATTTGATGTTACAGAATTTAATTTCTTATATCAATAAACATGCCTCCACATTTTTCAATGTTGTCATCTTAGGAGCAGTCAGTTCCAAACTGAATACTCTAATGTGCACAAAAAATGGGCTGCCTTACACTAAGTCATGACACGAGTCAGTAGGTAATAGTATGCTAATATAATATCACCATTGATTTTCTAGGCTATTCCAGCACAGCATATTTAGTAGACACACAATTGTTGTCAATAAATGCCAAACCACCAACACTGTACCAATTTGATCAAGAAAAATGAACAAAATTATTAAACTAATAGAATATGCAACAGCAATATGCTTAGACTTTTTAGAACCCAATTAAATGATTTCACAGCCCCTTTCTATGACCATACTACATATTTCAACCACCCATTTCTTAATGAATTTTCTTTTCTTTCAAGAATTTATTAGCTTATGTGTGCACTCACAGATCACTGCAGTAATAAGGCAAAGAGACTATCCATGTTCTGGAATTAGTTTGTTCAGCAAAACTGGTTTGAACTTAAACCACTGGCAAAAGACCTTTGGTGGTAATCACCTAGGATTTCCCTGAAAGAGCCTTCTTTACTACTTGGCTGGTTGCCAGTTTCCAACCAAGCCACTCTATTACTACCCCTTCTCAACAGTACTGGGGGAGAAATGAAAATTAAAAGCTTGTGAGTTGAGATAAAGGCAGGAAGATGACTTAACAGTTAGAATCATGGGCAAAACATGCTCAACTTCGATAAATTTGTTGCCCATTAATAAGAGGGAAGAGTAATGAGAAATAACAACAAATCTAAAACCAGCTTCACCCCACTAACTCCTTCTTCCCAGGCTCAACCTTATTCTTGCCTACTCCCCCCGAGTAGCACAGAGGGACAAGGTATGGGAGTTGTGGCCAGTTCATAACACGCATGCTGCTCCTTCTTCCTCAAGCTCCTCTGCTGTTCCAGTATAGGACGGCAACCACAGGATACAGTCCTTTGCAAACTTCTCCAACATGGATCCTCTTCAGAGGATGCAGTTTTGTACAAACTGCTCTAACGTGGGTCCTTTCCATGGAATTTATTTTTCCAGGAAAAGACTGCATTGGCGTGGGTCTCTTATGGGACACAGTTCCTGCCAGGAACCTGCTCCAGGAAAGACGTCCACACACAGGATACATTCAGCTGCTTTGGCATGGGGTCATCCATGGGCTGTAGTGTGGATATCTGTTTCATGGCATGGTCTTCTCCACAGCCTTTAGGAGTATCTGTTCTGGCACCTAGGGCACTCTCACTTCTTCATGTACCTTGGGGTCTACAGAGTTACTTCTTTGACACATTCTCATTCCTCTCTCTCAGGTGATGTTGCAAAATGTGTTTTCTTAAATATGTTATCACAGAGACACTACCACTACTGCTTAACTAGCTTGGCCATGGCCAGTGGTTGGTCAGTCTTTGACCTACCTGGAATAGGCTTTGTTTCACGTGGGCCAGATTCTGTTTTCTTCTCTTGGAAGCCACTCCTGCAACCACCCCTTGCTACCAAAACCTTTCATCACTATGAAATAAAACATGAAACAAAAAACCCAACAAAACACAAAAATAATCTGCTTCCTGGTATTTTAGTTGCATGACTTCTAGTACTGTGTACAATGAACCTCCTGCACATTATTCCTAATATCATAAATCTCAAGACTGAAGAATTCTATTTTTCTTTTCTTTACCAGTAGAAGCTGTTCCTAACTTCACATTGTGTATTTTCTTCTTGACTATGCTTCTGTTTGATCTACTTTATCATTTTGGAGAAAGGACAACAAAAATCAAGGCACAAGGTTAATGACAGGGTCAGAGCATTTATTTAGTTCTTACCACTGTAACACAATTCCAATTAAAAACAAACAAACAACACAACACAACAACCAACCAACAAACAAACAAAACACACCCAAAAAACCCAGACCCTCAGAGCTAATTGCTACATAAGCAGGCTTCAGCTTAATTTTTCAATGTGCATTGAGATACTTCCCACAGCAGAGGAAGGATCCTTGGTTTGGTCCCTGTTTCTGAGATTACCTTTTTGCTCAATGACTGTTTAGTATAGAACACATGCAAGTAAGAATGTAGAGAGATTATTTTTGTCTAAAGAAGGAGCCTTCAAGATGCAACTGTTTTTAAACTGCTAAGTTTGGGTGTCTGAACAATATGCTGACTATTGGAAGCACCTCTCTGAAGTAATTAATCTTCCCCACACATTATGTATAGAACTCAGACATCCCAGGAGACACAATTCTTTTTTTTTTTTTTTTATCTAAGGACAATAGGGATTATTACACCTGCATCTAATTGTGTTTTTTTCCCCCAGAAGTCACACAAGAAGTGGCAGAGCAACTCAAATGCAAGACATCTGGGAGAACTAAATACATGTTAATATGGGAATATATTAAAAAGCTGTGCAAAATGCATCTCCAGTCAGGTGGCACAGAACTGATCTGCCTGTCACTTTCAGCCATTTGCTGATTTAGCAATTTATGAAGTTAAACGTTATAGTAGAATTCATTAATTTCTATAACATAAATTATTTTCTCAGAAGTGTGTTTCACATAAGTGAGATGGTTTTGCTGTGGCCATGAAGAAATCAACAAATAAGTAATATTTTTAGACAGTCCTAAAAAAAACCACAACACACAACACAACTGACTCAGGGGAAAATATGGGTGTAAATAGCAGAGAAAAGTTTAAAAAAAAAAAACAACCCAAAACCACAAGACAACAACACACAAACTCATTAAAAATACTTTGGGGGGAGGAAGGGAAGGACTATGTGAAAAAGCAATCTGCCTAAGCCTAGCATTGCAGATCTGACATTCATTGTATTGATCAAATCCCTGTTTTGTCAGGGAAGTGTTTGATAATATTATTTTGATATAAATTCAGCAAACAACAGGACACAGAGAAATCTTTAAGTTCTAACCTGCAGTTTAGAAGCTTTAATCAGGAAAAGAATGATGACCAACATTTTCTTGAGTGACTAATGATTTAAGCTATATTATTCCCCATGTGCTTATCTAGAAACACCTTGAAGGGACCACTAGAGGAAAATAGTCAGCACTTTCTGAAAACTCTTTGCAAAGTGCTACTAAAGTGACACCACCAGTCAAGACACATCAGCTCACTTTTCAAAATCTGTCTGTGCACTCTTTATTTACACACTTATCTTTAGGTGGGTAATTTTATTCAAGAAGGCAAACAGGTTGTGCTGTTGGTCTTTTGCCTTAGATGAGCTTTCAAAGATGTAAGCATATTTCTGTGACAATTAACAAAACAAACAAAAAACCCCAACCACAGCAACAACAAAACAAACAAACACAATCCTAAAAAAAGAACCAAAACAAGCCACCACCACCAGAAAAACAAAACAGACAAACCCATTTCTCATTCCACAGAGATACTCAGCCATGCAATTACTGTTACTTACATGCCCAGAAGCTCTGGAGCTCTGATGGCTCTTAGGAACACAAAAGTGCTCCTTCAGGCTTTTGTGATCACTCCATATATGTTACAGTTCAAAGATTTCACGTGCTGCATTTGTACTCAGGGACGTTTGCCTTAGACAGCTCTTCCCTATTTGCATCTCTGTCTTCCACAAATTACTTATTCTTTCAGCCAAGGGCAATAACTAACATTAAATACACTTTGGAGTGGAGTTCATCAGATACTGTCATATTATATATATATTTGTTTATGTGTACCCAGACCTAAGGTTTTTTTCAGGGTAAGTAATGTGTTATCACAGAATCTACAATGGTGGAGCTTACTATATCACAGTATCACAGTATGACTAAGGTTGGAAGAGACCTCGAAGATCATCGAGTCCAACCTGTAACCACAGACCTCACGACTAGACCATGGCACCAAGTGCCACATCCAGTCCCCTCTTGAACACCTCCAGGGACGGCGACTCCACCACCTCCCGGGCAGCACATTCCAATGGCGAATCACTCTCTCGGTGAAGAACTTTCTCCTCACCTCAAGCCTAAACTTCCCTGTTGAAGCTTGAGACTGTGTCCCCTTGTTCTGGTGCTGGTTGCCAGGGAAAAGAGGCCAATCCCTTCCTGGCTACAACCACCCTTCAGGTAGTTGTAGAGAGCAATGAGGTCGTCCCTGAGCCTCCTCTTCTCCAGGCTAAACAACCCCAGCTCCCTCAGCCTCTCCTCATATGATCCTATAATTTTTATCTAAAATAAAAAATAAATACTTTGTTGTTGTGACTGTCCAGATCCTTTTTTGTATGAATCTACTTTCAATTAGGTAAAATTACTTTACATTTCAAGCATTTGGCAAAGTCAATTTTGTTGGCTTTATTTTGGTTTGCCTTCTTCTGCATATAGAGATACTTCTTGGAGGTTTGGGGCTTTTTGTCTTTATTTTGAAGAACGGTTGTGAAAATGTTTAATAGAAAAATAGTATTGCAAATACTGATCTGTCCATTCTAACAAGCCTGTAGAGGTATTTCCTATGATGTTCTTGTTCACAGAGTTGTCCTTTGATAAAGGAAAGTGAAATTTGCCAGGAGTTTTTTCGTATCAAAAGCGTGTCATTTTCTGGCCTCAGGAAAATACACATCAGTCTTTTATGACTTGCTCAAGCATCTGACACTACCTATCAAAGTGTCCTCACAGAATGACTGAGCTCAAACCCAATTCCATTACAACAGCATCTCATTAGTCTTCCTTTTTGCCATTGCACTGTCAACCTACAAGATGCTCTCCTAATAAACTGCAATAGTGTAGAAATAATTTGGCAAATGACCTTATTCCTGGAATCTCCTAACTTCTGGTAGCTTAATTTCATAGAACAGTTTGGGTTGGAAGAGGCTTTTAAGCTCATGGAGTCCAACCATTATCCAAACACTCCCAGGCCACCACTAAATCATGTCTCTCAGTACCACATCTCTATGTTTTTAGGCTCGGTCTTCAAGCCACATTTATGAGGGTGAAGGAAAGGTTTTGAGCAATCTCAGCCTCCCAAACAACCAGCAGCACCTCACTGGGTGCCCAATGACACAGGAGAACTGAACATCCACTCCTCTCCACTAAATTCCTTCACCTTGAGCCATCAATCTCTAACTCTGAAGCAGTCATCACCATCATTGTCACATTCACCCTGTGGATTTGTCAGTCTTAGTACTATTTGTGCAGATTTTTTGTGCAACCAGTTTTTATGTATGTCTGATTCTGATTCAATAGTACCTCAAGCTACAAACTAAAGTAAGGTGGAGGTCAATCAACTACTTAGATTTGATGTGAATTAAATCACACTATTTTCCAATAGTGGAGGTTGAATACAAGATGTGATTATGTTTTCACATCTTGTGTATGTGTACTGGCATATTTGTCTTTGTAACACCTAAAGTAAAATATAAATTGAGATTTTTGCATTGAGTATGGATGGGAAAAAGTTAATTTTATTTATGTTTGGTGTTAATTATGAAGCAGTACATAGTCAGATTACATTTAATTAGCAGTATTGCTGCAGTCATCAAGCTTTTCAGTCATTACTTCACTTTTGCAATAAAAATGACTGCTAAATGTGGGTTTTGATAGGCATATATAAAGAAACTATAAAAGGTGTGGGAGACAAATCAATGAAATAAATATTTACAGAGGATTAAGGTTTATAAATTATGTATCTTCCAAAGAACATAACTTTCTTGCCAAGCATCCTATTGATCTTCTTAAGCTCTTTAACTCTTCTTCTTCTCTGGTGAATATATTCAAATAACAAATAGAATATTGCTAAGCTTCAGAGACAACTGACCCCTCAGACTACAACCTTCATCAGTTCTGGATATCAGGAAGAACTTGGAAATGTGCAAAAAAAGTAGAACTGACAACGCATGTACTATCCTGAATAATTCAAGGGTAGCCAGTCTTACTGATCCTCCAATCAAGGCACAGAATTCATGCTTTGGAGAAGGTGAGAAAGAAAGTTCTGCACAGCATGAAAAAGTATAAAAATCTTCCCATGGGTCTCACTGTTACATTGTAGAATAAATTTCAAATGAGTATATTGTTTGGTGTAAGGAGAGCTCTGAAAATATCTACTCCCCTTACTGGCCACTTAGGGAAGAGTGAGTCTGTGTGTCTTAAAATTCTCCATACCTCCTTAGGAACTTTTTCACCCAAATTTCACTTCCATATATTTAGTAACACTCAAAAGATTTCTCCTCAGTGAACTTGTGCATTTTTTCCTTGAACCAATATACATTTTTAGCACTCACAATATCCCTGGCAAGCAGTCAGGAGGGAGTCTGGAAAAGAGAGCATGGAAACTTTTGTTGCCTACAAGTCATTCTTCATAGTGAAAGGTAAAGAATATTGTATTGTTTGTACAAAGAACTGCCTACTTCTGTTTGTGTTGAACTTGGTTCATTAATGTGACAGTTTCAGGCTATGCCTTTAAAAAAATTTTGAGCAAATCTACAGTTGCATGAAAAAAGGAAACCAAAAGATTGTTCTAAACAAATTTCATTGGTCAGATATGAGATGTACCCGAGCAATATCTCACATTCTTCTCTCATTCCGTCTCCCTCTCTGCTGGCATGCATGCTGCTCCTGGACAGAGACCTCTTATCATCTAAAGACCTTGAGATAAGACCACAGACCTTTTTTAACGATGCTTTTGAACTAACTGAAATTTGCCTAACATTTCTCCTTTTCTCTTTTCTTCTAATTAATCAGAGGAAAAAAGGGAGGGGAAAGGTTAGGGGTGAGCAGGGCAGTGTCTTCCTGCCTAGGGAGGATTTCTGTGCTGTTTTCTCTTTGTAAATACCTGTAAAATATTGTAAATACTGTATATGTTGTACATATTCATTGCATTCCATTATTGTTTGTAAATACAGCTTTTCATTTGCTTCCCTGAGTTCAGCTGAGCTTTTGTTGATAAAGGTGAGTTAAACCATCACAATTAAATTCATTGAGCTGCCCCTTTTGTTAAAAGGAAGAATGATAATTAATTTGTAACTTTATTATTGTGGGGGTTGAATTTTGGGTTTGTTTGTTTGTTTCTTTGACATTTATTATTCTGCAGCTCACCACAACACCCTCCCCTAGTTATTTCTGTTCACAGTTGAGTGTTGGATAATTTCATTGTTCTTTGCATATAGATCTTCCCATAGCTCTCAGCATTCTCACTCAAAACCATCAACATTCT
Organism: Picus viridis; assembly: GCA_033816785.1. NCBI lineage: Eukaryota > Metazoa > Chordata > Aves > Piciformes > Picidae > Picus > Picus viridis. Next base: position 33,332,542 of record CM066566.1, read on the forward strand.
TCTGTATCCAGATAGACTCTACAGTTCTGCAGCTGGCAATATAATGCAAATTCTCATGGGAAATGTATTTGAGTGGCTGATAATCCATGTACACCTCAAGGACCACATACTGGTAACCTTTCCAACATGCTCTCTTTACCTGTGAAGGCAATGAAAGTGTTAACATCATCTAATTTTAGTATACCTCTGAAAATGGCATCTCCTTTAGCCATAAATCAACCTTCAACCATAACATTGGATAAAGCAACCTCAAAAAAGTATTGTGAAGAACTTTAGAGACAGAATTTCCTCCCCTCACTGCCACCTCCTTCCCCTTTGGAGTTCCATCACTTGCCTGTACTTCTGCATCCTTAATTTCATGGTGGCCCGAAAAACATTTGGAAATGTCAGCTTGGAACAGAGCCTTGGATTGCATATATCTGGAAGCTGGGTTTGCTCATTTTCAATTACTGTGAAATGTCCTTGTCTCTGTGACAAGTAGGGCATGTCTGGGTAAATTCACACTCTCAAAGTGAGAAGTCTAGGCTCTCCACAGTCAATGGATGCAGCTGCATGTTTCCAAGGGGAGAGTCACAGCATCTAGTTCAGGCAGTGATTATAGTCTTAGAAGGACTGCACAACACAGTTCTGTAAGGTGCCAAAATCCATATACAGGCATTTTGTGCTTCCATTCATGCCTTACTTTCTGCCACTGACATCCCAGAAGTGAATCAACAAATCCCTGTGATCAGTGATGTCTAAACGTATCATTGGTATTCTTCATTTTAAATTCAACTTGCTTAGCTTGTGTTCTGAGCTGTCAGGAAGCCAGACAGCCACACCAGCACAGTGCTAAGCCTGAGCTAAAAGCCCTATTTAGTATTGCCATCACATTTACTACAGTTTTGTAACTTCCACTTCAGAGAAGGTTTGTATCCAGCTTACTTGGTTTAAGCCAGGGTGAACTTGCATCTGCTTGCCAAAGACAATTTAAGACATCTCTAAATCTTTTGCTCAATCCAATAACATCAACACACAGACCAATTCCACAACAGCTAATCTATCTATGTACAGAAAAGCTGAGTGCTGATTTATAGTCTTTGCACTCCAAAGTCAGGAAAAATTGGATATTAAGGTATGGAATTTTGTGCTAATCCATATTTGTAGTTTTACTTCTTACTCTGTGACTGAAATTAGAACTGACACTCTTGTCCTCAGCCACTATGGAGTGCTCCTGTGCTCTGTGTGAAGGTTAACTGCTCTTTATGTCTATTCGTGGAAGGAGCAGATATAACTTCACTGATCATGTAAAGATCCATGGGGACCATAGGAAAGGTAGAAATTAGTACTTCAAATTCAGATGCATCTATGAAGTTATGAGCCCAGCAGGGAGACAAACTAGGCAGTACCATCATTGCTGACCTATTACACACCCCATATCATATAAACTGCTCCTGGTCACATTAGGCAATTTCATTCCTTTGAAATTCTTTAGCACTTGTGATGAAGGCACATTATGCCCAGATATTGAAACCTGTCCCAGCACGTGGACAAGTTCCCCCTCCTTTCACGATGGGAACAAAGGCCGGGGCAGTACAGACCACTGCAAGCACCCATCACATGGGATGCTTGTGCTAATACCAAGTATGGGCATAATTCTAGCTTCACACCTCCTATACGCTGAAGCCAGCTGTTTCCAAGAGTGCCCATTGGCCAAATCTAGCCTTGAGAAACAATGTAAGTATTACCCCAATTTGTAAATACATTGCCCTCTTATGCTTTCTCTCTCCTTGCTCATGCCATAGTTTTGTTATCAAGCCTGCATCCGGACAATCCTGTTGGGCCTTAGCCCTGAGAGTATATCCAGAGAAGGGACCAACACTTAGAGCCTGAGAAGCTATAGTGCTGTATTGCCAGTCTCACCTGTCAGAAGAGCCCACTGTGTCTCAAGAGAACTGGACCCCTGAGGGTAAGATCTGCCCAGCTGCTGAGGAAGGGACTCAGCCAGGTTCGGCAGTCCACACATCTGCATGAGCCTTAAGCAGCAGACTGACAAGCTGTACAACCCTGTGTGTGTCATCTTGGAGGGCAGGAACAGGGCTGCATGCCTGCATACCCCCACCATCATGGGAGAGGAGTCGCTACTTCTGCCGCTCCATGCCCTGTGAACCTCAGGGAAACCTAGAGCACTGTCTGTGCCTGTGCTTCAAAGCTAGGACCACTCTGAGAGGGTCCTGCCCCTCCTTTGAGCCAATCAAAGGGCAAGCTGCTGCTCCGTGCAGCCACGCTTCTTCCCCGGGGCTGTCCACACTGGCCCCAAAGCCCGTTGCCGCAGAGCCGATCCCCCTGGGTCCAGCCCCATCTGCTACTGCGCCAGATTGGAAACCTCTGAGCCCGCCTACTGGAAACCGTCACCCCGCCCCGCCATGCAGGCTGATTCTGTGAGTGCCGGCCCTGTCACGGGACCAGCCCTACCAGACCTTCCAGGCTGACCCTGCAGGGCGACTTCCTGCCGTCCAGAGGGAGCCGCCTGAGTCCTGCGAAGGGAACCTGCCTACCAGCTAGCCTAAGGTCCATTCCCTCTCCTCTGCCACAGAAGGGAGAATATTGCCACCCACTATCCCTGCCCGGACCAGCTAGGAGCAAGCCTGGCAACAGCAGTCTGCCGGAGCCTAACCTTGCTACAAACAAAGGACACAGCGTATCTTCCACGTGCTTTTCACTCACTGACATTGCGTTCAAAGCACCCACGTCTACCAGTATGATATTTCCAGTCCAGTCCCCTGTGATACATTGTAATACCTCTGTATATAGTTAGCAGCCGTCAGCGTCCTGTCAAGTCGCCATCTGGTGGACAAGTGGTGGAATCGCACCCTTCGTTGTATAAATAGTAGAATAGAATAGAATAGAATAGAATAGAATAGAATAGAATAGAATAGAATAGAATAGAATAGAATAGAATAGAATAGAATAGAATAGAATAGAATTACCAAGGTTGGAAGAGACCTCGAAGATCATCGAGTCCAACCTGTAACCACAACCTCACAACTAGACCATGGCACCAAGTGCCACATCCAGTCCCCTCTTGAACGCCTCCAGGGACGGAGACTCAACCACCTCCCCGGGCAGCCCATTCCAATGGCGAATCACTCTCTCGGTGAAGAACTTTCTCCTCACCTCCAGCCTAAACTTCCCCTGGTGCAGCTTGAGACTGTGTCCCCTTGTTCTGGTGCTGGTTGCTAGGGAGAAGAGGCCAACCTCTTCCTGGCTACAACCACCCTTCAGGTAGTTGTAGAGAGCAATGAGGTCGCCCCTGAGCCTCCTCTTCTCCAGGCTAAACAGCCCCAGCTCCCTCAGCCTCTCCTCATAGGTCTTGTGCTCAAGGCCTCTCCCCAGCCTTGTTGCCCTTCTCTGGACACGTTCAAGTGTCTCAATGTCCTTCTTAAACTGAGGGGCCCAGAACTGGACACAGTACTCAAGGTGTGGCCTAACCAAAGCAGAATACAGGGGCACAATGACCTCCCTGCTCCTGCTGGCCATACTATTCCTAATGCAGGCCAGGATGCGGTTGGCCCTCTTGGCTGCCTGGGCACACTGCAGGCTCATGTTCAGCTTCCCATCAACCAGCACCCCCAGGTCCCTCTCTGCCTGGCCGCTCTCCAGCCACTCTGACCCCAGCCTGTAGTGCTGCCTGGGGATGTTGTGGCCAATGTGCAGAACCCGGCACTTGGATGTGTTAAATCTCATGCCATTGGACTCTGCCCATCTGTCCAGCCTGTCGAGGTCCCTCTGCAAAGCCTCTCTTTCCTCCAGCAGATCAACTCCTGCCCCCAGCTTGGTGTCATCTGCAAATTTACTGATGATGGACTCAATGCCCTCATCCAGATCATCAATAAAGATGTTGAAGAGCATGGGGCCCAGCACTGATCCTTGGAGCACACCACTAGTGACAGGCCGCCAGCTGGATGTGGCACCATTCACCACCACTCTCTGGGCTCGGCCCTCCAGCCAGTTCCTAACCCAACGCAGTGTGCTCCTGTCCAAGCCATGGGCTGCCAGCTTGGCCAGGAGTTTGCTGTGGGGGACTGTGTCAGAGGCCTTGCTGAGGTCCAGGTAGACCACGTCCACAGGCCTCCCCACATCCACCAGGCGGGTCACCTGATCATAGAAGGAGATCAGGTTGGTCAGGCAGGACCTGCCCCTCCTAAATCCATGCTGGCTGTAAGTGCTGTGTGATTGCACTCAAGATGACCCGTTCCATAATCTTGCCTGGCACTGAGGTCAGGCTGACAGGCCTATAATTCCCTGGCTCATCCAACCAGCCCTTCTTGTGGACGGGCACCACGTTGGCCAGCTTCCAGTCTACTGGGACCTCTCCAGGGAGCCAGGACTGCTGAGAAATGATGGAGAGCGGCTTGGACAGCTCATCTGCCAGCTCTCTCAGCACCCTAGGATAGATCCCATCCAGTCCCACGGACTTGTGGGGGTCCAGGCAGCTGAGAAGATCTATAACTACCCCATCCTGGAACAGGGGAAAACTATGCTGCTCCCTGGCTCCTTCTGCCAGCTCTGCAGGCCAGCTGTCCTGAAGCCGTTCTGTCCTGCTAGTAAAAATTGAGGTAAAGAAGGTGTTAAGCACCTCTGCCTTTTCCTCATCCTTTGTTACAATATTCCCCTCCATGCCCACCAAGGAGTGGAGCTTCTCCTTGCCCTTCCTCTTGCTATTGATATATTTATAGAAGGACTTTTTGTTGTCCTTCACAGCAGAGGCCAGTCTGAGCTCCAAATGGGCTTTTGCCTGCCTAATTTTCTTCCTGCATGTCCTAGCAACATCCCTAAACACTCCATGGGTTGCCTCCCCTTTCTTCCAAAGATAATACACCCTCTTTTTTTCCCTTTATTCCTTTAGAAGTTCATTACCCATCCAGGCTGGCCGCCTGCCCCGGCGGCTCATCTTCCGGCACACTGGCACAGCCTGTTCCTGCGCCTTCAAGAGTTCTTTCTTGAAGTAGGTCCAGCTCTCTTGGACCCCTTTATTTTTAAGGGCTGTTTCCCAAGGAACCTTCTGAGTTAGTTCCTTGAGTAGCCTGAAGTCTGCCCTCCGGAAGTCCAGAGTGGAGGTTTTCTTGCTCCCCCTCTTGGCTTGGCTGAATACCGAAAACTCAATTATCTCGTGTTCACTGGTGCCTAAACACCCCCCGACCACCACATCACCCACCAGCCCTTCCCTGTTGGTGAAGAGGAGGTCAAGCATAGCCTTACCCCTGGTAGGCTCGCGCAGCACCTGGGATAAGAAGCTGTCCTCCATGCACTCTAAGAACCTCCTAGACTGCCTCCTCTCTGCTATGTTGTGATCCCAGCAGATATCAGGCAGGTTGAAGTTACCCATGAGAACAAGGTTAGGTGATCTTGAGACAGCCTTAAGCTGCCTATAGAATGCTTCATCAAGATCATCCTCCTGGTTGGGTGGTCTATAACAGACTCCAACCAGGATGTCTGCCCTGATGGTCTTCCCTCTAATTCTCACCCACACGCACTCAACCCGATCATCCCTGATCTCTAGCTCAATGGCATCAAGAGCCTCCCTGATGTACAGGGCCACCCCTCCACCCCTTTTTCCCTGCCTGTCTCTCCTGAATAGCTTGTAGCCGTCAATTGCAGTGCTCCAGTCATGTGAGTCATCCCACCACGTCTCCGTGATGGCAACTACATCATATCTTTCCTGCTGCAACAAGGCTTCCAGCTCCTCATGTTTGTTGCCCATACTTCGTGCATTAGTGTACATGCACTTCAGCTGGGCTGCTGGTTTTGCCCCTGACTCCAGCTTACCACCCTCAGACTCCTGTCTGGGGGGACTGGTTTCAGCCCCTTCCCCCTTCGAAGCTAGTTTAAAGCCCTGTCAATGAGACCTGCTAATTCCCTTCCCAGAATCTTTTGACCTTTGGGGGACAGGCCATTCTCATGTACTGTGACCTTTCCCCTCCTCTGGGACAGATGTACTCCATCTGTTACCAGCTGACCTGGTGCAGTAGAAAGTTTTTCAAGATCGAAAAACCCAAAATTCTTCTGACTGCACCAACCTCTAAGCCACTTGTTGACTACAGCTGCTGACCTATTCTTTCTTGTATTCCCTCCTGCAACTAAGGGTATAGACAAAAAAATTATTTGTGCACCTGAGTCCTCCACTAGATCCCCCAGGACCTTGAGGTCATTCTTGATAGCCCTGGGAGTTCTAGTTGCAACATTGTCATTCCCTAACTGCATAATTATTAATGGATAGTAGTCAGAGGGCTGCACCAGACTAGGCAGCCTTCTGGTAACATCAGCAACTTGAGCTCCTGGGAGACAACAAAGTTCCCTGTGAGCAGGGTCTGGCCGACATATGGGGCCCTCTGTTCCCCTCAGTAGGGAATCACCAATAACAATCACCCTCCTCTTTTTTTTAAGGGAGCAAGTCTTGATGCCAGGGGAAGGCTGTTTAACCCCAGGCTGACTCACCCCAAGCTGACTCACCCCAGGCTTACCCACCCTAGGATGACTTACCCCAGGCTGCCTGACCCCAGGCTGACTCACCCCAGACTGACTCACCCTAGGCCGACTCACCCCAGGCTGACCCACCCCAGACTGACTCACCCCAGGCCGACCCACCCCAGGCCGACCCACCCTAGGCTGACCCACCCCAGGCTGGCCCACCCCAGGCTGACTCTCCCTAGGCCGACCCACCCTAGGATGACTCACCTCAGGCTGACTCACCCCAGGCTGACTCACCCCAGGCCGACCCACGCCAGGCTGACTCACCCCAGGCCGACCCACGCCAGGCTGACTCACCCTGGGCTGACTCACCCTGGGCTGACTCACCCCGGGCTGACCCACCCCGGGCCGACCCACCCTGGGCTGTTTTGCCTCATGGAAAACCCCAGATGGTGTGTCCTCCAGCATCAGAATCATATTCCAATTGAGTCCTAATTATAAATAGTACACCACTTATGGGATGTATTCCACAATTGTGCACTAGAATATGCATATAAAATAGTGATTCATCGGTTATTAATAATTTTAACAATTAATACAAATTAATATTTATATAATTCAGATTTAATATTAATAAATCAATAACCTCTTCATCACAGCACTCCTTCAAACATTGAGACCACACATGCTCAGGACCTCTTACCTTTTTATCTGTAGTGGGTGGGGCACTGACATTTTTGTTTCCATTTCTAAGAAAATTTCAGTCTAGTCAATATACTCTTCTCCATCTCCGGAGCCATAAAAAGTCCATTTACTCTCACTGTAACAAACTGCAGAGAGGAAAAAATCCCCTCCTTTGTGAGACCACCCTCTCTCCATGTCAAGTATATATATACGATTCCTGGACAGAACTGTAAAGAAGCTATGAGTGTGTACTGAAGGAAGAACATAATCCTCTTTCCACTTAGGCTCAGAGCAAAAATGTGGTCAGGCCTCAGTAGCTAATTGATAGCAGAATTTGTTTAAATATAGTAAGTTATTGTATTTTCTTTGGAATTCAATGAAATATAATAAGCAAAATCATGCTCTTTTATGTAAACTAATCACTGATGGTTAAGCTCTCTTTGTAACATCTTCACTGCATTATTCCACAGACAATAAATTGCTCCTTTCAGTGTAGGCAATATTTCTCAGCTCTCGTGGGTTATAAATAATATTTTTCTTCTCAATCTGACAGTTTAATTTTAAACAATTGTACTGAAGTGTTCACCACAATTCACATGCCATATATTAGCTCCTATCAACAGCTGCTTTAACCACCATGATTCCTACTTTCCACTTTCTTATTTATGTATCTTGTCAGCTGGAAAAACAAATGCCTGGAAATCACTTCCACACCAAGAGCAGAAGAATATTACATCTGATAAGGCTGTAAGTAGTACTTTGTGTTTTTCAGCATGACTTTTATTGACCAACACCAGCATTGTTGTTAAAAGATTTTGATAACTACTAATAGATATTTCTGAGGTTTGAGGAAATGTCTTTACACATTATTACACAGTGTTTATTTTGAAGTATGCCAATTACTGCTAAGAATAGGCTGTTAGATACTGAAATGTTTTTATTGGTTTATGATGGAATGTTTTGTTTCTTATTAACATTTCCCAGTTGACTACAATTCTCTACAGTCAGGCATTGACCTGAAGAAAATTGAGAAAATTGACTAGATTTACAGGAAATAACTTCAATTTAAGGACTTGGCAGACATTGGGGATGACCACAGGAATAAGGTAAATAGCTCCACCTCATAGTTGCTCAATGTCTTAGTTGGGGAAGTGTGGCTGGAAAGCTGTCTGGCAGAAACCTGGGGATTATAATTGACAAGCAACTGAATATGAGCAAGCAGTGTGCTCAGGTGGCCAAGAAAGCCAATGGAATCCTGCCCTGTATTAGAAATGCTGTGTCTATCAGGAGTAGGGAAGTGATTGTCTCCTTGTACTCAGCTCTGGTGAGGCCACACTTGAGCATTGTGTCCAGTTTTGGACACCTCAATACAAGAGAGATTTCAAGGTGCTGGAGTGAGTACAAAAGAGGGCAAGGAAGCTGGTGAAGGGCCTGGAGAATAAATCTTATGGAGAGTGACTGAGGGAGCTGGGGCTGTTTTGTTTGGAAAAGAGGAGGCTGAGGGGAGACCTCATTGCTGTCTACAACTACCTGAAATGATGTTGTAGAGAGGCTGGTGCTGGTATCTTCTCACAGGTAATTAGTGATAGAAGGCAACAAAATGGCCTCAAGCTACAACTGGGTAGGATTAGATTGGACATCAGGAAAAAAATTTTCACAGAAAGAGAGGTCAGGCATTGGAATGTGGTGCCCAGGGAGGTGGTGGAGTTACCTCCCCTGGATGCGTTTAAAGGTCATTTGGATGTGCTGCTTGAAGATATGGTTTAGGGGTGAAATTTGCAGAGTAGGGTTCTGGCTTGGACTTGGTGATCTTGAGGGTTTTTTCTAACCTGAATGTTTCTGTGATACTGTGATTCTGAGAATTATATTTCAAAATGTTGCAATTCTCTGTCACGTCAATGAAAAAAATGACTAGGCCTTGAAAATTAGGGAGCAGCCATGATCATAGCAGTTATAGATGAGAAGTCAATATTCACCTTTCATTACCTTTCTTTAATTAATGCTCCTCCAAAAAAATTGTTCTCCATGATGCAAAACACAATACTTTGGTGGTTAATGTCTTAGGGAAGTTTTCCTGTTTCTGTGTGTGTTATTAGACACAAGCAAGATCATGAGTCATATAGATATATAAATATTTTTATTAATGTTAAATTAGTTTTGGGGGCTAATAGTTATTTATACAGGGTGCAATTTATCCTGTCATCCAAAAATTAGGCATCTGATTTGTTGTATCTATGACTGGGTAGATACAACCATCTCAAGATGATAGTTCGAAGAATTACAGATTTGGCTGTTTCTAATGGAATTTACTGTACTTCAGGTTGTTCCCACTGTCTCTTGTCCTTCCACTAGATACCACTGAGACCAGTATGGGTTCATCTTCTTTTCTCTCTACAATCTAGCATTTATACACAATGATAAGACTTCATTTGAGCATACGTGTTCACCCTTAGCTCTTAAAGAACATGACTCCTTAAAGAACAGAAAAAGACAACTTGCATCTAACTGAGGATAAATTTTGTGATCTCACCTTTCCATTGAAGTTCAGAGTGCAGTGTTTCTGGTACTTTTAAGTATCATTTTATAACTAGGTTAGCAATCTAGAGATCCCTTAGAGGTCTGATACGATGGACATATTTAATGATCTAATAGGTCTTTAACACCTCTGTAGGTTAGAAGCACCTTGAATTACACTGCTTTACTTAAAATGTTGCACTTTGAAGTTTGCATTTTTCTTCTTTTGACTATACATCAAACACTTATTTATTGTTTACAAGTTTGCTATTAAAACTTGGTATTTTCAGTCATGAAAATGCTGATTGATAAAACACTGACATGATTTGTCTCAAAGAATACATTCATTAAAAATGTATCATGCATCAGTAATGGAATTCCTTGTCCTTGCAAATCCTCCTAGAACTACTAGACAGTTCAAGTCTGACAGCAACCAAAATTTTGCCTGATGGGGTGTGAATATTCAACAATTTTATTCTTTCATGAAAAATTTCAGACAGTGAAAATGACCCACATCTGACAAGTTGATGAAGGACTGTCTCCTGTGGGAGGAAACAAGCTGGAGCAGGAAAAAAGTGTGAGGAGGAAGGAGTAGCAGAGACAAAGTATCATGAAATGACCACAACCTCCATTCTGCATCCTCTCTGTGCTGCTTGAAGGGGAGGAAGTAGAAGGTTGTGGAATGAAGAAATGAAGTTGAATCTGGGAAGAAAGGTTTGAAAGAAGATGCTTTTAGTTTTGTCTTTTTCCCCCCACCATTGTACTCTATTTTAAAATGGTAATAACTTAAAATAATCTTCCTCTAGTCAAATTAGTGTTGCCCAATGAAAGTAACTTCTGAGTAATCTTGCTTTCCTTATCTCAACCCATGAGCTTTTCCACATTACATTATCTCCTTATCATATTGAGAAGAGGAGTGGAAGGGTGGATTGATGAGCACTTGGCAACTATCCAAGGTTAAACCTCCACAATGTCCCATATAAAAGTAATATTAACTTTCTATTACATGATGCTCCTGGTTTTATAGCAGGAATTCACTTTCCTATCGCCAATTTTAAATCCCTGCTTTTTAACGTATCAGTTCCCTGTAAAATGAAGAAGAACTTGCAATTGAAAAATTTGCCTTACTGAAACATTGAGAAGACTGGAACCAGTCTTGTCATATTTTTTACATACTCTATAAAAGTAGATGTTTAAGGGAGAAAAATTGAGAAAAGATCAGAGATTCTATAGAGGAAGAGCCAGATGTTAGTCAGAAGATTACTTCAGAGAACACTGAAGAGGTGACTTTTAGAAAGACCAAATAAATGAAATTTCCTGTATTTCCCTCTGTACTTATTAATATTTTCATTCCACTGACTACCAGTAGGAAGACCCTACACCATTATTTTTTTATTCTCTTTCATCAGATATTTATATAAAAAGCTAAGATATCCCTTGATCCCTACACTAAATAATCCCAGCTCACTTATCCTCCTTTTGTTTGGCAGCTGTTCCAATCGCTCAACCATTTTAGTGAAAACATTGACGTCAGGTAACCAGAGGATGGTTCCTGGATCTGTGCTTGACCAAAACAAGCCTAAGTGTAGTCACCTAGTCCTCTAAATAGCAAGAGAGGCAGCTCTTGAGTCAGTGCTGAGTGCTTGAAGAGCTATTTGGCTGTCTGCAGAAGTGGTTTTCCAGATCCACTGGAAGACAAAGTTATCTTTTTATAGATGTTTGATAGTAATGCAATGCTTATTGACATGATGGGTTGATCATAACTGGCAGAGACTTGACCCTATCCAGTCACTTGTTCACTCTCCCCCAGGGAAATGAAACAGAGAATGTGAAGAGGAAAGGCAAGAAAATTGCCTGAATAGAGATAAAGACAGGTCAGTAAGAAAAGAGGCAGAAGAAAGAAAGGAAAAACAAAGCAAATTATACAAAGGCAGTTGTCCACCTTCTCCCCAAGCTAAACTACTGCCCAGACAGTCTCCATGCAGTGATTACTAACTCAAGCACCACCATCTTCACACTAATTTTATTGCTGAATATGACATTAAATGGCATAGAATACCTCTTTGGTAAGTGTATATCATCTGCACTGGTTGTGTCCTCTCCTAATTTCTTGAATACCCCCAATATTCTCATTGGGGAAGCAGAGTGAGAAATAGGGAATGAAATACTTGAAACCCGCTACACAAGGCTCGAGAGCCCACACTTAGATGTTCAAGAAATGCTAATGTCTTTGGGAACTCACCTGGAGACCCATGTCTCAGGGACCTCATTTTTAATGAATAAATTCCCAATGCTTTCTGAAAAAGAGTTCCCTTGAAAGTGCCTCAAATCTTACATCAGAATCTTTTTCCTGCAAGAATACTGGGGAAAAAAATATAATATTGTTTTGATTATAAGGAGGTTCTTAATATTCAATAGGTGGAATGAGTAAGAAAAATATTAATAACTTTAATAATTTTAAAATATCCCACAGAAAATATTAATAAAACCTATTTACTGGTTCAAAATATTCAGTTGCGGAACAGATATCTCACTAGCAGGAACAAGTAACAATTTAAGCAATACAAGAAAAACTCCAGAAACAACAAACAGCAATTTAAGCTGTAAAGAAAAAAAAAAGGGAACATTGGCAACAGAGCTGGAGATTGCCCACAAGGCAGGGGGGGACTCCTCTAGAATTCTTTAGGGCAACAGACCTTTAATAGATGCTTATAAAAGTCAGATTTCATAATTACTCACTGATCGTGGTACCACATGGCACATGTGGGGATTTAAACAAAACCAAAATGGCATTGACCACGTGAAAGCTTGCAGGAACAGTTTCACTTTCTGTTGGCTAGCATTGCTAGGTTGTTACCTAGTTACCAAGCATTACTAGCTTTCTAACAACGCTTTTTTTTTGAACTAACTGAAATTTGACGAGCATCTCTCCTTTTTTCTTCTAATTAACCAGAGGAAAAAGGGAGAGGAGAGGTTGGGGGGAAGCAGGGCTTCTGCAGCTTGTCGCTAAGGCACATACAGAATTTATCTCTGAAGACTTTGTAGCTGAAAGCTTTGTAGAAAAGAGGTTGCTGCCAAAGCTTTCAGGGCTTGTTGGCTTTGTACCTTTCCCTATTTGGAGAGGTTCTTCAGCTGCAATCTTCAGAGCAGTGCTCGTTGCTTCTTCCAATCAAACAAAACTGTCCTGGGGACTCAGCTCCTCCTGGGTTTTGTCTCTCGGCCCAGCGAGACACATCCATTCTGCTCCTGGGCTTTACAATGCTATACAGCGAGGCCTCTTTGCAGTCTTGCCTGGGTAAACACAGCTCAGATTCCAAGAAAGGCTTTTAACTTCTCCCAGAGCTTGGATAATTGCAAGGCAAAGTGCTGGCTCTGTGCTGGTATTTATAGATTTCCTGAGACAATGATGGCCAATGATAACAAAGATTGAGAGATAAAAACCTGATACTGTAACCTATAGAATAAGTTTTCTACAATTGTAGCCAAAAGCACACACACCTGGCCCACCTGGACTCCAGGGCATGTTCAGACAAGCCTGGGCAATGTGGGCATTTTCCTGAAAAACCAGACCTGCTGGCTCCTGCCCCATTGTCTGATTCAGAGCATTTTCAAGGCTTTTTGTTCCTTCAGGACAAATATACACAATTATTATCTGCTTTCAAAAATCTGACACTCTGTCCCTTAGGTTCCCAGCTATGCTGACAAACTCAGGAAAGCCTACAAACCTCTTCACATCAAAACAAAATAATTAAATTTCTTGTTAATTCAATTCTTGCTTAGCAGAGAATCATCAGAGGTTAATATCCCACATATATCTTACTTTGGCCTCATGCTGCCATTCTGCACAAGATAAATGTCACTAATCAGTACAATTTTATCAATGACTTCTACTCTTAATAATCACATCATACATTACAGAATTAAATATATGAGAAAAAAAAAAAAAAAGAACATGAGTGCCAGCTTGCCAGCAATGCTGAGCATGACACAATGTTGTGAGGTCTTTATGGAAGACTCAGAGGAGCTTGGTCATTAAAAAGTAATAATAGAAAGGTCCCCCTAAGTGCATATTTTGATACTCAATGTATCATAAAACTCCTGGAAGATGATTAACTTCAACTAAGAGCACCATGATACAAGAAGTCTGTTGCTAAATGACCAAGCTTAAGCATTCCATCATGACAAAGACTTTAGGAACCCATATCCCTCCCTAGAGAGATGTCTAAGACTACAAATATGGACACTAAGAAAAGATAAATGAAAAACAGAGGAAAAAACACTTAAGTTGCCTTTTGTGGAGTTTCTGCAGCAGATCTGGCACTGGTGCATGCTTATTTCCATTTCTTTTTCCTAGGAGACTGTTCCACAAGGCATTATTCCTTGAGTGTTCCCATATCACACATGTCCCTTTCCCACTCACATGTTCAGCCAGTGAGTGTTGTTCTCTAACTTTCCTTCTGCAGCCCTGCTCATTCACAAAGGAGTTGATTGCATAATCTTCCTAGAATTTGCTAGTACTCAATTCAGTAAAATCAACTGCATGAAGAATTGCTTCATATTAACTTGTAATAGTGACAGAAACCACTTCCAGGAGACTATCCAAATATAATATTAGAATTTTTTAAAGGTTTTTTTTTCTTTTCTTGAAATCTAAAATCCATACAGAAGTTTCATTAATGTGGGGTTTGACACACTCTGAGAAGACCTGTCAATCTGGGGGACATTGTATTAATCTATTTTTAACCGTAATAAGACTCAACAAATAAGATTGACTACTCCAGGGGAAAGGGGAGGGAAAAAAAAAAAAAAAAAAAAAAGGAAAGATTTCTTCCCTTTTCCATTATTTTTTTGGAGGACCTCACTTTTCTGACGTACAAGTTTAACTGTAGTCAGGCTAAATCCTCAGATACTATTGCAAAAATAGACTGTGAAGTTAATGACAGAAATAATTCCTTTTCATCAAAACATAGCAAATTTAGATTAGACATTAGGAGGAAGTTCTTTACCATGAGAGTAGTAGTACACTGAAACAGGTTGCCCAGGGAGGTGGTTGAGTCCCAGTCCTTGGGGGTATTCAAGATCAGGCTCAAAAGGGATCTGGAAAACCTGATCTAATAGAGGATGTCCCTGCCCCTCAGCTGCAGGGGGGTTGAACTAGATGACCTTTGGAGGTCCCTTCCAACCCAAACCATTCTATGATTCTATGGCATATAGATCTCCCCAGTGAAGAATTTAGGGAAGGCTAACAACAAAGAAAACAACAGATCATGTTATTGTACTTTTTAGATGTTCTTTCTAGACAGAAGTATTTTCTAGATCTCTTCCTAAAATTTAGTTCCATATTGATCATGATTAACATTCAAGATGAGCTGAGATTTCATCACAGTGTAAACCAGAAAAGACTCACAGATCATCTAACAGGAAATATTTTCATAGCTTACAGATAAATAGCATTGTAAAAATTAGTGTCAGGGGTATTTTTAAATATTTTTAATTTTTTTTTTCCATTTCGTTGTGTTCAGAAATGCTCATAAGGGAGTAGCAATTTTGTTAGCAATCAAATAATATGCACACTTCCTGACCTCTTCAGGTCACAGTTAATTTATTATCACAATGAATGCAGACAGCATTGCAGTCCTTCTATGCACGCCTGAGATTTAGCACATGAGGTATTTTTAAGTATAAATCCCTTAACATCTGCCTTAATTTAGTAGATAAGATCATTAACAGCCATTATATCTAATCAACATCTAATCCTTGTAGAAAGGATTCATTAGCAGGATGAAATGGGAGCAGAAGCCCACTAATGATAAATGTTTATTTTCTTTGAATAAATTTCCGCTAGGGAAAAACTGGCAGCACTTTAAAAAAACACTCTTCAAGAACATCATCAGACTGCATTTGGAAGGATCACCCTCAATCAGTAGGTCATTAAGAATGTGATGATTGCTTTTATATCACAAAATGGAGAAAAGGGTTAGAGTTAAAACAGCACAACATTTTGCTTGCAGTGTTGTCTGGAGTACAAAATTCTTCATGGAATGAAGTATTTTTCATCGTATGTTGGTATATAGGACCACATACCATAGCAACGTTCCTGAGGTCTGTATAGAAGGAAGAGAAGAATGTGACTGTACAACTATGAAATTTCTGTGTCTTTTAAGTCACCAGGTTACACTTTCTGAAACACCTGGCTTTTGGCTTCTACCTTTTCAAGCCAAATTACATGGACCTCCAACTGTTAGAATATAAATCACAGTTACTGTATATAAATGGTTTATATGTCAGGAGGGAGACATTTGACATCTGAGGAACACAGTGACAAGACAAACTTCTATCTGCTAAGCCCACAAATCTATATTTTTATTTAATTAATTTATTTATTTTTTCAGATTAGGTGAGGAAGGAGGCAAGGCTTAAAGTTAGTAGTCCTAAGACTCTAAATAATTCAGCACTTCCTGAGGACTGTCTTATTTTAAGCTATTCTTCTTCTTTTTACCATTTTTTACAGTTCCAATAATAACATAGATCCTAATTATTTTAAAAGGCTTTGCTTGTAGCATATGAATTTGCTTACTGTTCAGATTCTAATCTAAGGATGTTCAACCATTTCTTTCTCATATATTTCACTTCTGTTTGCTTCTACAAATGTGTAAATCACTCCTGCACTTTAAGGACTTTAAAACAACTTTCTACCAAGGCTCCATTCACCCTTTGGCTGGACAGACAGAAGCTGAATGATAAACACATCTTGATCCTCAGAGAATCTATGCATTTATTACTTCTCCTTGTTTAACATTAAAAATGCACTTAGAAATTACTGCCTTTCTGTTTTGCACCTTGGCCATGAGTGCACATTGCAAGTTCATCCAGCTTTTCATACACCAGGACCCCCAAGTCCTCCTCTGCAGGATTGTTGCCAGTCGCTTCATCTTCTAACTTGTATTAATAGTGGGATTTTCCCTCACCCAATTGCAGGACCTTTCATGTGGCTCAACATCATGAGGTTCACATGGGCCCACTTCTCAAGATCCCTGAAGGTCCAGGGATGGCTTTCCATCCCTCTTGAGTTTCTATTCAGTTTGGTGTCATCTGCAGAGTTGAGGAGGATGCACTCAATCACACTGTCTACATGAATGATGAAGGTACTAAACAGGGCTGGTTGCAATACAGACCTCTGAGGGATGGTGCTCATTACTGAATTGCATTTGAGCATTAAGCCATTGACCACTGCCCTATGGATGTGACCATCCAACCTCATCCACTGAAAAGCTGTGCTGGGTTACACCCATCCTTGATGGGGGCTGAGAGAACCCAGCCCCCAAGTGGACAAAAGAAACTTGATCCAAGTGGGCAGAGAGAGTCTTGGTTTTCCCACTCCCAGAAGGAGTGGTACTCTGGGTCAAAGGTGGTTTGTTAAACTCCCCTTCCTGTCCAGCAAGCCTGTAAAAAGGACAGACATCTTTTGCTCCCCACTTTCCCTGCTTTGCCTGCTCGAGAGAGTTCATCTGCTGCTGCTGCTTCCTGCATTGACCATGTGGTCGGGACCTACTTTTCAAAGCTGCATCCACATTTTCTAAAGAACTGAATCCACTAACATCCAGGGACTACAAGGCCTGACTACAAGGCTTGGGTTTGTATGTTCCTATTTATCCTTATCCTTTTCCTTTGTGAGCCCTCCCTGTTATTGCTATGTATGCATTTTGTTAAAAAAAATTACCTCTTCTACTTCCAAACTGATTCCAGACTCTTTCTTTCAGGAATTTCTCTCTCTGTTCCCCTACCAATTTTGTTTTACCTTACCAGAAAAGAAAAAAAAAAAAAAAAAAAAAAAAAGAAAAAAAAAGAAAAAAAGAAAAAAAAAGAAAAAAAAAAAAAAAAAAAAAAGGGTGGGGAGGTAGGAATCTCTGTCTGTTACCATTTGGGCTTCTAGACTCCTGGTGAAGCTCAAACCAACGCAAAAGTCGACTCATCCACTGCCTTTCTCTGCAATTTAGAAAGAAGGAACCTTGTCAAAGGCCTTTACCAAAGGCTTGTTGCTAATGTTTTGAATTCAGCTGTCCAACAGGACACACAGTTATGTTTCGAATTCAAGAGCGGTCCTACTGCCTGGGGTCCATATTGTCACATGAAAGCAGACTTCTCTAACTTAAAAGTTCAGGCAAATTCTATGTGTCTTCATTGCAGGCTGTGTCAAAACAAAATTTCTGATCACCTTCGTGCTTGGGCTTGTCAATGTAAGGCCTTCTAGGGTTGTTGGAGGCTTATAGCAAATTGAGGCACTCTATGTTTAGCATGATCAAGTGATCTTCCAATGAAGAAAAGAAGCAAAGGCTGTTTTGTGAATAGACAAAAAATGTGAGTGTTTATGTTGGCATAAAAATTGCATTAGTGACACTCTAGACAGCACTGTAGATGCTACCTTTGGCTAAAGTCCTGGTCAGATTTATTCACTTATACAGAAATAGCATGCTGAATTTTGATCTATTTCTTTTTACCTCCAGAATTTTCAGAATTCACTAAAATTAAGTTAGTCTGAATCTTTTGAAAACTGCTTAATTCCATCATGAAATCTAAAATGGAGACACATTAAGTATTTTCCTTTTATATTTGCTGTTTCATATCACATTAATCTTCCCATACCCCTCATTTGGCATACTCGTATCTGAGTTTTTGTTGTGGAAAAAAAAATGGAGTTTCACTAGTGTGGGGTTTGACACAATCTGAGAAGCCATGTCAGTTTGGGGGGTATTTTATTAATCTCTTTTTTCAGCTGTGATAACACTCCACAAACAGGATGAACAGCCCCAGAGACAATTTTTACAGTGATATATGCAGCTATGGATAGGACTTAACACCAAGGTCAGGAAAATTCACACAATCTGTTTGAGAACATAATGCTGTAAAACTGAATTCATAAATAGACTTTGAGAAAAAAAGTGAACAGAGATGAATAGTGAGAAGTGCATGCTCACTTGGCACAAAACAGCCATTCAATATTGACCTCTATGCAGGAAAGCCCTTCTCAAGACATGAGACTCCATCAAATTATTCCATCTGGGATTCAGTGTCTGTCCTTTCCCCAAGCTAGCAGTAATTCCCTATCCACACAGTTCTCTGAAAGTTGTATTTAAAGCTACTCAGTGAAGGTCTATCTAAATTTTAGAAGGCAAAATCTAAATGTTGATGCAATACAAAGCTCCTACTGGGCTCATGGTAGTAAGGAATGGGAAGCGTTCAAGGGCACAGTCAGGAAAGACTTCAAACAAAGGATGAAGTACTGCAAAGCAGAGGGTTTGGATAAACAGTAGCCATTGCTTTCTTGAATATTATAGCAGTGACTGTATGTGTGTGCTAGGTCATCAAAACACCTACTCTTTCTCATACTTAGTTTCTTAATGGATTATTAATCTAATCTAATCTAATTAATCCTAGGGAGCATGGATGTGGAGAGTCCTTCATCACAACCATTGTCCAGTATTTTTTAAAAGATCAAATTGACAGGGATAAGAAAGGGCACAATATGAAGAAAGATGTGATTTAAATGCTTGTGATTAAATTCCTGCTGTGTTAGAGCATGCTGGTTGCCACTCATCTCAAAGGACACAGCTCCTACTGCCTTCCATTTGAGGTAGATAACTACACCTGACAAGTGGGTGTCTAATGCAGGCAGAACGATGAACAAAGCTTAGACCAGGACTCACTAAAAAGATATTTTGATATCTAAATGCATTTGCATAAATTCATCTAATCCCTTTACTCCCATTCATCCCACAAGAATTTAATAAACAACCATATGCCTTCCAAGGCAGGACCTAAGGAAGGTATTCACCTTACACCTTCCATCTTCCACCACAGACTGCACAGGGATCAGTAAACACACATATGTTGAAAATGGTAGGAGCTGAAAGCCAGCAAGGGGAAGCACTGAGCACTTGGTTCATTCTGAATAGGTCCCTGTCGTAACTCAGTATGTCACATCTTTGCAAGACACAAAATAAGTGGATAGCACAGGGATGCTTCAGGCTGTTCTAATGGTTTAATTAGACACATCAAGATTTCATAAGATAAGCATATAAGAGGACAGAGACTAATCCAACATAATATTGAAACTAGTGTCTGAGTGTACCGGAGCTAAGAACAAAAACCTTTAGTTTTCATGAGAGCAGGATTTCACTTTGGATGGAATCCATTTCTCGACGTGACTAGACAACAGATAGCACACTTGCACCTCATCATCAACTTCACTTCTGCTGTGCACTGCATCCTGTGGTAGCTTGGTGTTGCCACACATACTGTTCAGAGTGCAAAATACAGCAGAGACATCTATACCTACAATAGGGTGCAATACGCTAGAGCAAAGCCACTGGGAAAACCACATGTTGCGATTTCTACTAACGGTCAGGGGAAACAGTACATTTCAAGGGCAAGTTAGGCTGTGAAGTCAGGAAAAATAAGCAAGAAGTCATTATTTTGAGTATATTGAGACTTGCAGTCCTCACTTTCAGGGAGCTTTCTACCACTCACCTGTTTATTTGTGTTGGTTTGTTTTTTCTAATTCAGGTTCCGTGGATGACAGATTAATCCACCATATTATTTTTCCACCTACTTTACTGATACAGCCAAATCAATTTGTGTCAGTGAGGTTTGTTTCACTTGCATGCCGGTGCTTACTTATACTTGGGACTTGTGCTTTTTATTGTTATTGTTGTTTTTGCCCTGAGCAAGTCATTTTGGTTGCTGAAGCAATGCACAGCTACACAGAGAGTGCTAAAACCCAGGATGCAGATAAAGGGAAAGGTACATTACATAATGCAGTTTAAGCTTTAACATAAATTCATGCCTCTGATTTTCTGAGGGGAGTGGAGAGAGGTTAAATTAAGAAAAAGCACCCTTTATATGCATACAAACCCCACAAGATCAAATTCTGACACCTTTATTTTTCTGGCATAAGTCAGATCAAGTACACAGCTTCACCAAAGAAGAATTAGGTTATGCCTTTAGGCACAGACCTGAGGAAACAGTGCATTCAAGGGATCCAAAAGCTAAGAACTACTCTGAGAGGGTATATCCACTTGCTCCAGTGTGGCATCCTTCACAGGCTGTAACATGGGTATCCACTTCACTGTGGTCCTCCACGCAGTGCAGGGGAGCAACCTTCTACCCCACAGTCTTGTAATAGGGGCTCCAGAACTGGATGCAATACTCCAGGTGGGGTCTCACCAGAGCTGAGTAGAGGGGGAGAATCGACTCCCTTGACCTGCTGGCCACACTTCTCTTGAGGCAGCCCAGGATCTGATTGGCTTTCTGGGCTGCAAGCGCACATTGAGAGCTCATGTTGAGCTTCTCATCCACCAGCACCCCCAAGTCTCTCTCCGCAGGGCTGCTTTCCAGCCAGTCACTGCTCAGCCTGTATTTGTGCCTGGGATTGCCTCAACCCAGATGCAGGACCCTGCACTTGGTCTTGTTGAAGCTCATGAGGTTGGCTTGTGCCCACCTCTCCAGCCTGTCCAGGTCCCTCTGGATGCCAACCCTTCCCTCCAGCATGTCCACTGCACCACATAGCTTGGTGTCATCAGCAAACTTGCTGAGGGTGCACTCGATGCCACTGTCCATGTCACCCACAAAGATGTTGAGCAAGACAGGTCCCAGGACTGATCCCTGAGGGACTCCACTTGTCACTGGCCTCCACTGAGACATGGACCCGTTGACAGCCACTCTTTGGGTGCGGCCATCAAGCCAATTCTTTATCCATCTAGTGGTCCATCCATCAAACCCATGTGTCACCAGGTTGGAGACCAGGAGGTGGTGCGGGACAGTGTCAAAGGCTTTGCGCAAGTCCAGGTAAATGACATCTGTTGTTTGCTCCTCATCTATTAATGCTGTGACCTGTTCATAGAAGGCCACCAGGTTTGTCAGGCAGGATTTGCCCTTGGCAAAGCCATGCTGACTGTTCCAAATCACCTCTTCACTATTCTTCTGCGTCAGTGTCACAGATGTGCCCCTAACTTGACTGATGGGCTCAGCCTTAGGCCATGAATGGTCCTTCTTGGAGCTGACTGAAATTGGTTTTTTTTGACATGAGAGCAGACCCTGGTGTCTTCTCTTACAGGCCAGTTCTGCAGTCCTCTCTGCTACCACAATCTTGCCACATAAATCCAACACAGTGGGTTTATGATGTGGTGGGTGGAATTTTGCTGGCTGCCAGATCCTTACCCAAGCAACTTCATACTCCCCTTCTCAACAGGACATCAGGAGATATTAAGATACGCTTCTGAACAGTAAAAGGGAGTGACAGCAGGAAAAGTGACCTGCAAAGGGTCTGTTTTGGCTTGCAAATGTACTTTTCAGTACTCTGAGTCAGAGCTGTGATTGCACATTTTAAACAGAGCAAGGAGTGAGCTGAATCCAACTTGCTTTTGCCTTGATCTCTTGAAAGCAGCTATACCAAAAGGGTGAATGGCCTCGGAATGCATCTGGCTTGACTGGCTTGCAGTCTGCCAAGCAATTTCTGCCCACAGCTGGAAAGTTAGCCTGGGCCAAGACTCATTCCCAACAGACAGTTTAATTGGAAGGAATTTTGGGGGAAAAGATTGTTTAATAGTATAAATAAATTATGCCATGCCAATTGGGCTCAGTTCCAGAGACAAGTCCTAGGGAAATATAATTTATTCATATAAAACATAGCTAGTAAGGATGTATGAAAGAGGATAATGAATGAGCTTTATGGCTGGTGAGCCATTCACATGCGTTTTGTCAGCTAAGATAACAATGGTTCTATGAAGAACAAGAAATGTGTAAACATGCTTCCTAAATTGAACTTACTCATAAGATTGGGCAGGAGTTGATCTGCTGGAGGGTAGAGAAGCTTTGCAGAGGGACCTCGACAGGCTGGACAGATGGGCAGAATCCAACAGCATGAGATTTAACACATCCAAGTGCCGGGTTCTGCACATTGGCCACAACAACCCCATGCAGTGCTACAGGCTGGGGTCAGAGTGGCTGAAGAGAGGCCAGGCAGAGAGGGACCTGGGGGTGCTGGTTGATGGTAGGCTGAACATGAGCCTGCAGTGTGCCCAGGCAGCCAAGAGGGCCAAGGGCATCCTGGCCTGCATCAGGAAGAGTGTGGCCAGCAGGAGCAGGGAGGTCATTCTGCCCCTGTACACTGCACTGGTTAGGCCACACCTCGAGTCCTGTGTCCAGTTCTGGGCCCCTCAGTTTAGGAAGGATGTTGACTTGCTGGAACGTGTCCAGAGAAAGGTGACGAAGTTGGTGAGGGATTTGAAACACAAGCCCTATGAGGAGAGGCTGAGGGAGCTGGGGTTGCTTAGCCTGGAGAAAAGGAGACTCAGGGGTGACCCTATTACTCTCTACAACTACCTGAAGGGAGGTTGTAGACAGGCAGATGTTGGTCTCTTCTCCCACGCAGCCAGTACCAGAACAAGGGGACACAGTCTCAGGCTGTGCCAGGGGAAGTTTAGGCTGGATGTTAGGAAGAAGTTCTATGCAGAGAGAGTGATTGCCCATTGGAATCGGCTGCCCGTGGAGGTGGTGGATTCACCATCATTGGAGGTGTTCAGGAGGAGACTTGATGGGGTGCTTGGTGCCATGGTTTAGTTGCTTAGGTGGGTTGGATTGGTTGATGGGTTGGACGTGATGATCTTGAAGGTCTCTTCCAACCTGGTTTATTCTATTGCATTGCATCACAGTATCACAGTATCACCAAGGTTGGAAGAGACCTCGAAGATCATCGAGTCCAACCTGTAACCACAAACCTCACAACTAGACCATGGCACCAAGTGCCACATCCAGTCCCCTCTTGAACACCTCCATGGACGGTGACTCCACCACCTCCCTGGGCCGCCCATTCCAGTGGTGAATGACTCAGTGAACAACTTTCTCACCTCCAGCCTAAACTTCCCCTGGTGCAGATTGAGACTGTGTCCTCTTGTTCTGGTGCTGGTTGCTTGAGAGAAGAGACCAACTCCCTCCCAGCTACAACCACCCTTCAGATAGTTGTAGAGAGCAATGAGGTCACCCCTGAGCTTCCTCTTCTCCAGGCTAAACAACCCCCACTCCCTCAGCCTCTCCTCATAGAGCTTGTGCTCAAGGCCTCTCACCAGCCTTGTTGCCCTTTTCTAGACATGTTCAAGTGTCTCGATGTCCTTTTTAAACTGAAGGGCCCAGAACTGGACACAGGACTCAAGGTGTGGCTCAACCAATGCAGAGTACAGGGGCACAATGACCTCCCTGCACCTGCTGGCCACACTATTCCTAAGGCAGGCCAGGATGCCATTGGCCTTCTTGGCCACCTGGGCACACTGCTGGCTCATGTTCAGGCAGCTGTCGATCAGCACCCCCAGGTCCCTCTCTGCCTGGCAGCTCTCTAGCCACTCCAACCCCAGCCTGTAGCTCTGCATGGGGTTGTTGTGGCCAAAGTGCAGCACCTGGCACTTGGACTTGTTGAATGTCATCCCATTGGACTCTGCCCATCTGTCCAGTCGATTGAGGTCCCTCTGCAGGGCCCTTCTGCCCTCTAACTGACCAACATCTGCTCCCAACTTGGTGTCATCTGCAAATTTGCTGATGACTGTCTCATTGTATTCTATTCTATTGTTTGAGGAATCAAAGCTCTGCATTTGTTCTTCATCCCTGGCTGCTCTCAAACATATATTGGAAAGCCATAACTGAGTCTGTGTCACATGTCATCACACCTAGTACTACTAGTGTTGTGAAGAGGTTATTAATTTTATGAATATAAAATATTAATTATGAAAATATTATTTTTTATTAATTATCAAATTATTAATAACCGATGAATCAACAACTTATATACATGTTGTAGTGCATGTTCGTGAAATACATTCCATAAATGGCTTAGTATTATGATTGGAACTTAATTAAACTATCTACAGACTGTCTCTGTGTTTTGTATAATGAAGGGTGCAGTTCCGCCGCTTGGCCACTAGATGGCGACTCGGCGGAACGCGGGCGACTTCTGACTCATATACAGCGATATTGCAATCTTTCTATGCATCAGCGATTACTCTGCTACACGCGGATACTTTGAACTGAGTGCTAGTGGGTGGAAAGCACGTGGAAGATATTCTGTAGCTGTTGTTTGTAGCAAGGTGGGGGGCCGGCTGGCTACTGCAGCTGGACTAGTTCCTGGTCGCAGTCGGCCCGTGGGGTCGGCCCTGGGAGTCGGCTCACACAGCAGGGCGAGGCGACGATTGCCGATAGGCGGGCTCAGAGGTTCCCGGTCGGATGATAGCTATGGGTTTGGCCCCACGGCAAACAGCCTTAGAGAGAGAATGCGGCTTCTCCGTTCCTGGGCTTAAAGGAACAGCGCGACACTTGAGATAGTCCCGGGGCTAAGTATATGCAGACTCGGTCTCTATCAAGTCCCTTCTCCCCGACAACTGGGCAAATCTTACCCTCGGGGCTGGTCCAGTCCTCCGATAGCACGATGGGCTCTCCTGGAGATATGACCAGCTATAGGGACACTGGCTTCTTGGGCTCAGCGAAGGTCCTCCTCTGGGCTGATCCTCATGATCAAACTGCTTCTTGCGATGCAGAGGCTTCACTATGCATGCATGTATGATAGAAGCTAACAACAAGCCCAATAGCAGAGGCAGTGGCTCGAGAGCTGCTCTCTCGAGCAAGTACAGAGACAAAGTAAAGAGGAGGCAACTAGTTTACCAACAGGGGTAGTATTTATAGGTTCCTCGAGGCTGGGTTTGACCAATGGGCACTCTCAGAGACAACTGGCTTCAGCCTATAGAAAGCGTGAAGCTGGAATTATGCCCATACTTGGTAATTGTCTTCCTCCTGAAGGAGGGGAGACCTATCCACGTGCTGGGGCCAGATCTAGTATCTGGGCAGAATGTGCCTTCACCACAACTAGAAATGGTATAACTAGAAGATTCAGCTGAGACCATTGTACAACTCAAGATTTGGGAGTCATCTTTCCTGCAAACAACTTGCCAAGAAATGCTTGGGACTGTCAAGAAGTGGCAACACTGGCTAGGAAACATCTCTGAGGTTGAACAGCTGCAAGAAGGCCACCTGAGACTAGAATAACAAACATTTATTTTGTGCGAGGCCTGATGTGCTTAGCATACCTGAAATGTGCACACCAGCGCAATCCAAGAATGATAACCCTAAAAACAACTTATGGGACACACTTGTCCCAGAGGGGGAAAAGGATCCTGGGGCAGGAATTGGCAGGGCTCATAGACAGGGCTTTAAACTAGATTTGAAGGGGGGAGGGGTTGGTGGTCTCCTGCTGGCCTGTGACAAGCAGAGGGGCAGCTCACCTGAGGTGGAGGGATGGAGAGCCAGTAGGGGCTCTCAGCTTGCTGTCCTGAGGCAAGACACAAATGACACACCAGGACACCCTGTGGAAACCAAGGGGAGCTGGCACAGGAGGACGACAGGGCCAGCCCAGCTGAAGTGCTTCTATGCAAATGCATGCAGCTTGGGCAACAAACAAGATGAGTTAAGGGCCACCGTGATGCTGGGACGCCATGACATAGTGGGCATCACCGAGACTTGGTGGGATGATTCCCATGACTGGAACGTAGGGATAGACGGGTATAAGCTTTTTAGGAAGGATAGGCAGGGAAGGAGAGGAGGAGATGTTGCCCTCTATGTCAACAACCAGCTGGAATCAGCAGAACTCCACCTGGGGAGGCATGATGAGTTGGTTGAGAGTTTATGGGGTAGAATTAAAGGCCAGACAGGGGAAGGAGATATTACTGTGGGGGTCTCCTACAGGTCACCTGACCAGCAGAACCAAGCAGATGAGGCTCTGCACAGGCAAATAGAAGCGGCTTCCAGGTCACAAGCCCTGGTCCTCATGGGGGATTTCAACCACCCTGACATCTGTTGGAGGGACAACACAGCAAGGCACCAGCAATCCAGGATGTTCCTGGACTGCATAGAAGACAACTTCCTCCTCCAAATGGTAGAGGAACCAGCAAGAAAAGGTGCTACGCTGGACCTTGTTCTCACCAACAGGGAAGGGCTGGTAACAAATGTGAGGCTCAGAGACGGCCTTGGCTGCAGTGACCATGAAGCAGTTGAATTTAATATCCTCAGGGCAATCAGGAGGACATATTCTAAGCTTATGACCCTAGACTTTAGGCGTGCAGACTTCGATCGCTGCAGGGATCTGCTAGCCAAAGTGTCATGAGATGAAGCCCTGGAGGGAAGAGGGACCCAGGACAGCTGGTCAGTATTCAAGGACCACCTCCTCTGTGTCCAGGAGCTATGTATACCTACAAGGAGAAAAGCAGGAAGGAATGCTAGGAGGCCTGCCTGGATGAACAAGGAGCTGCTGGACACACTATCACTTAAAAAGAAACTCTACAGGAAGTGGAGGGAAGGACAGATAGAACAGGGGGTATATAAGGAAGCTGCCCGAGCAGCAAGAGGCCTGGTCAGGAAAGCCAAAGCAGAGTTTGAACTGAATCTAGCCAGGGGGGTTAAAGGGAACACTAAGAATTTCTATAGGTATATTAATGCCAAGAAGAAGACTAGGGAAGGTGTGGGCCCCTCAGAAAGGAAAGTGGTGAATTAATCACTAGTGATGTGGAAAAGGCTGAGGTACTCAATCACTTCTTTACCTCAGTCTTCACTGTAAGGGCCTCCAGCCACACTCCTGGTGTCATGGCAGATGATGCCAGGGACGGGGAGGAAGAACTGCCCATCATAAGTGAAGCACAGGTTCGTGATCACCTGAAGAACCTGAAAGTGTTCAAGTCCATGGGACCCGACGGGATACACCCACGGGTGCTGAGAGAACTGGCAGATGAGGTTGCCAAGCCACTCTCTATTATATTCCAGAAGTCATGGCAGACTGGGGAAGTCCCCACAGACTGGAAAAGGGGAAACATTACTCCCATTTTCAAAAAGGGCAAGAAGGAGGAACTGGGGAGCTACAGGCCAGTCAGTCTCACCTCTGTGCCCAGAAAGATCATGGAGCAGATCCTACTGGAGGCACTAATGACTCAGAAGAACAGTGAAGAGGTGATTGGGAATAGTCAGCATGGCTTTGCCAAGGGCAAATCCTGCCTGACAAACCTGGTGGCCTTCTATGATCAAGTGACAGCATTAATAGATGAGGGGCGAGCAACTGATGTCCTTTACCTGGACTTGAGCAAAGCCTTCGACACTGTCCCGCACCACCTCCTGGTCTCCAAGCTGGCGACACATGGGTTTGATGGATGGACCACTAGATGGATAAAGAATTGGCTTGATGGCCGCACCCAAAGAGTGGCTGTCAATGGGTCCATGTCCCAGTGGAGGCCAGTGACAAGCGGAGTCCCTCAGGGATCAGTCCTGGGACCTGTCTTGTTCAACATCTTTGTGGGTGACATGGACAGTGGCATCGAGTGCACCCTCAGCAAGTTTGCTGATGACACCAAGCTATGTGGTGCAGTGGACACGCTGGAGGGAAGGGATGGCATCCAGAGGGACCTGGACAGGCTGGAGAGGTGGGCACAAGCCAACCTCATGAGCTTCAACAAGACCAAGTGCAGGGTCCTGCATCTGGGTCGAGGCAATCCCAGGCACAAATACAGGCTGAGCAGTGACTGGCTGGAAAGCAGCCCTGAGGAGAGAGACTTGGGGGTGCTGGTGGATGAGAAGCTCAACATGAGCTCTCAATGTGCACTTGCAGCCCGGAAAGCCAATCAGATCCTGGGCTGCATCAGGAGAAGTGTGACCAGCAGGTCAAGGGAGGTGCTTCTCCCCCTCTACTCAGCTCTGGTGAGACCCCACCTGGAGTACTGCGTCCAGTTCTGGAGCCCCTATTACAGGAGGGATGTGGATGTTCTGGAATATGTCCAGAGAAGGGCCACGAGGATGATCAGAGGGCTGGAGCACCTCTCCAATGAGGACAGACTGAAGGAGTTGGGACTGTTCAGTCTGCATAAAAGCCACTGTGAGCAAGATCTCATCTTTCTGTATCCTGGCACAGTAACTAGCATCCAAAGAGACACAACTAATATGAATCCACTTTTCCAGCAGAGATTTGTTTTGCTTTCTGTTGATGATTGATGAATCTGCATTTGTTTGGCTTTTTTTTATTAATTTACCTTGTGTCTTGATAAGTCTGTTTATAGGTACGAGGATGAAGAATTACAAAGTTAGAATAAAAGCAAACAAGTTCTGCAGTATTAAACTAGTCATGCATGGCATGGATACATGACTATGAAAATAAAATCACATTCAAGAAGGCCAATGGCATCCTGGCCTGCATCAAGCAGGAAAATCATTGTGCCCCTCTACTCTGCACTGGTTAGGTCATACCTTGAGTACTGTGTCCAGTTCTGGGCCCCTCAGTTTAAGAAGGACATTGAGACACTTGAACATGTCCAGAGAAGGGCAACAAGGCTGGTGAGAGGCCTCGAGCACAAGCCCTGTGAGGAGAGGCTGAGGGAGCTGGGGTTGTTTAGCCTGGAGAAGAGGAGGCTCAGGGGTGACCTCATTGCTCTCTACAACTACCTGAAGGGTGGTTGTAGTCAGGAGGGAGTTGGTCTCTTCTCTAAAGCAACCAGCACCAGAACAAGAGGACAAAGTCTCAACTGCACGAGGGGAAGTTTAGGCTCGAGGTGAGGAGAAAGTTCTTCACAGAGAGAGTTGTTTGTCATTGGAATGGGCTGTCCAGGGAGGTGGTGGAGTCACCGTCCCTGGAGATGTTCAAGAGGGGATTGGACGTGGCACTTGGTGACATGGTTTAGTCAGGAGGTCTGTGGTGACAGGTTGGACTGGATGATCTTTGAGGTCTCTTCCAACCTTGGTGATTCTGTGATTCTGTGAAGGGCTGTTTTGTTGTTGTTGTGGTTTATTTTTTATTCTTTTTTGGCCTTTTTTGAATCTAACATGAAGTTTGCATCACTAAAATGTAGATTGCTTTTGTATGTCTGCTGTCAGCCCTGAAAGATTTGGAATTTACCCTGTGCCCTGATCAGCTGCCTACAGCTCACAACTGATTTCACAGATGTGTTTGGGGTTTGTTGGTTTTTTTGTGACATATTAACACAGAGAAAAAGTATTATTCTGCTTAAATTTTGATCTACAATTATATATTTTGCCAAAATAGGATCTCAGATGAAGAAAAACAATAATCTGAAAGGCAAATGAGGCTATGACAAGTATATTAGTGAAGAAAAATATTTCTAAATTTAAATGACAGAAGTATTTAAAATACATTTTTGCCATCAATTAACAAGCTGAGATGTACAGTCAATACGGACTGTAGAGCGCTGCAATTACCCTTTCAGGCTGCTGCCACACTTTTTGAGTTCAGTTTATTTGTTTTCAAATTGCTTTCTTTCAGCTATCTCCTATTTTTGAAGTGTGATAATGATAATATTGGCTGACATTACAACTTGTTCAAGATAAGAATTATCTGCTTTTGCAGAAACTGAGCTTATCTTCCTTGGTCAAAGACTATGACCCATTTCAAAGTTCAGTTGAAAGCAGACTGTTTAATACAATTGTTTATTTTTATTTTGTGTGTGAACATTACTGGCCTGACAAGATATGTGTAAAAAAGAGTTTCTACCCTTAAGAGAGAGATTTATCCAAATAGATGAAAGAAATAAAAAACTGATCTAATAAACAGTACAGAGAAACTGATTTGACCAGGGTGCCACAGTAGATTATTTAGTACTGGTACATGTTCATTAGTACGCAAGTTCTCCTAGTCCATTCACCTCATCATAATTCTGCAGACTTGACCTTAAACCACTGGAAAATAGAGTCCTTCTGCTTCATAAGAAAGAATCAATACTGAAAGTAAGGTAAGATGATGTGTTATATGCAAAATCCATAAACCTATAGGAATGGTAGTATGAAGTGTTTTCAAAAGTAGTCACAGAGTATTTAGCGTCTTTACCCTAGTATTTCATAAACTTAGTTAATGAAAAGTAAAATTAGTGTCCTAATGCATAATTTAATTTGTACTGAAATTGAGACTCATAGTTTGGTTGTGACTGTGGAATCACACATTTCCAGAAATTCTCAGCCTTCCGAGGATATGGCCTGCATTGTAGGGGCCAGTGTGGCCACCAGGAGCAGGGAGGTCATTGTGCCCCGGTACTCTGCTTTGAAGCACACCTTGAGTCCTGTGTCCAGTTCTGGGCCCCCAGTTTAAGAAGGACATCGAGACACTTGAACGTGTCCAGAGAAGGGCAGTCAAGCTTAGAGAGGCCTTGAGCACAAGCCCTCTGAGGAGAGGCTGAGGAGCTGGGGCTGTTTAGCCTGGAGAAGAGGAGGCTCAGGTGACTCCCATTGCTCTCTACAACTACCTGAAAGGTGGTTGTAGCCAGGAAGGTTGGCCTCTTCTCCCAGCAACCAGCACCAGAACAAGGGGACACAGTCTCAAGCTGCACCAGGGGAAGTTTAGGCTCGAGGTGAGGAGAAAGTTCTTCACCGAGAGAGTGATTCGTCATTGGAATGGGCTGCCCAGGAGGTGGTTGAGTCGCAGTCCCTGGAGGTGTTCAAGAGGGCTGGATGTGGCACTTGGTGCCATGGTCTAGTCGTGAGGTTTGTGGTTACAGGTTGACTTGATGATTCGAGGTCTCTTCCAACCTTGGTAATACTGTGTGTGATACTGTGTGTGATATATTTGTGTCTCAAACTAATGAGTTATTGGAGAAATGCTTGGTGATAGTTTTTAAATATAGGTACTTTTAGAATCATAGAATGATTTGAGATGGAAAGGACACTGGAGGTCTTTAGGAAAAGATTGGTTGTGGCACTTGGTGGCATGGTTTAGCTGGTGGCATGGTGTTGGGTCATAGCCTGGACTTTATGCTCACAGGGGTCATTTCCAGTCTCGATAATTCTGTGATTCTGTGACATTTAAGGTCCTCAAGCCTAGCCCTTCTGCACACAGTAGGGACAAGATCAGGTTAACTCAGAGCTTTGTCCAACCTGGATCTGGAATGTTTACAGAGACGAGACAATATATTCCAGTGTTTTGCCATCCTCATTGTAAAACATTTCTTTTTCTACAACTAGCTAAATCCCCATTCCTTTAGTTTAAAATCATTACCCCTTGACCTATCATATAACAGGTAAAAAAAAAAACACAATACTGTCCCCATCTTTCATGTAGACCCTTTATATATACTGAAAGGTCTTCTAAGAGCCTTCACTTTTCCGTGCTGAACATTTCAACAGTAAATGCTTTCAGGGCCTGCTTTTCTTAAAGATTTCCTTTAGATCTGATTTATAAAACTTCTGAATATATCTGCAGGAGTGCATTTTACTTTAAAAACTTCACTTTTATAGATCATATTTAGTTAAAATAATTCCTAAAACAGTTCATTCCAAAGTGTACCTAAAAATCCATATCTGCTATTCTTTGACTTTTAAGACAAATTCAGTGACAGATCTATAAATCATGTTAAAAATGTCTAAACAGAAAGATTTCAGCTACCCTTCTTTATTTTATTCTTGAGATATATCTAATTTAAGCTATAAATGTGCTCTGAAATCCTGCCATAATAATCAAGTTTATGAATCCTGCTGTCATATTTAAACCTGCTATGATTTAGAAATCCTTTTCAAGTTGTACTTTTCTCAATCCAAGTTCAAAGAGCTCCAAGTTCATACAGAGTTCAACCAGGTGATACATTTTACAGGAGTATATATCATGGTTTATTCCAGCTGGGAATTAAGCTCTACACAACCTCTCACTCACTGCCCGTCTGTGGGATAGGGAAGAGAATGAGAAGGGTAAAAAGGTAAAAATTCATAGGTTCGACATAAAAGGGGGGAAAAATTAACAGGAAAAACAAAAGATGCCCCCATCAGCAAAGTAAAACAAGGAATTAATTTTTTTCCCACCATCAGGAAGGTGTTCAGCCATCTACAGGCCTCCATCACATGCAACAGTTCCTTGGGAAGACAAGTGTCATCCCTCGGACTGTCCCCTATTTCTTTCTTCTTCACCCCAGCTTTATATGCTGAACATGATGGCATATGATATGGAATATCCCTTTAATCAGTTTGGGTCAGTTGTCCTAGCTGTGTCCCATCCTAACTGATTGTGCATACCCAGCCTACTTACTGGTTGGGTGCTGTGAGAAGCAGAAAACATTTAATCTCTGTGTAATCACTGCTGAGTCATAGCTAAAACATACATACATAACCAACAAATCTAGCCCCATACCAGCTACTCTGAAGAACTCTACCCCACCCAAAAGCTCTATATCAATCATGGTAAATTCTCATAGTGAACTTCAGGACAATCCAAGTATTTCATAGGTACCTAAAAACAAGTCTTAAAATTTAGATTGTCTGTGTGTGAATGACCTGGTTAGGAGCAGTACAGGAGAAAGCAAACATGCATTATTTTTTCAACAGATCCAAAACAGTGAATGTATTTCCATTGAACTGTATTCCATAGAGCTGTAAGATAAACTAGTAAAGTTAAAATTTCCCTCTAAGAACTAGTCTAAACTCAGATCCAAAGCTGTTCTTAAAAAAAAAAAAAAACAAAAAAAAAAAACCACCCAAAACCCAAAAACATTTTAAATCCAGCTTTCAGTCTCCCTAATTTAAATATGAAGAATCACAATGAAGTGGTTCATCTCTCAGTTTAGTTTGTCTCTGCATTTTCACCAAATTACAGAATCATTTTGGTTGTAAAAGACCTTTAAGATCATAGAGTCTGACCTTTGTCTAACTTTGCCTAGTCGTGTGCTGAACCATCCCCCCTAGTACCACATTTCTGCATCTTTTAAACACCTCCGTGGATGGGGATTCAACCACCTTCCTGGGGAGCCTGTTCCAGTGTTTGAGAACATTTTCAATGACAAAGTTTCTCTTAATATCCAGTCTAAACCTCTCTGGGTGCAACCTGAGGTCATTTCCACCTGTCTTACCATTTGTTGCTTATGAGAAGAGACTGACACCTACAACATTACAACCTTTGTTCGGGGAGTTGTAGAAAGCAAGAATGTCCCCTCAGCTTCCTTTTCTCCAGGCTAACCAACCCTTGTTTCCTCAGCTGCTCCTCGTAAGATTTGTTCCCCAAGCCCCTCACCAGCTTTGTTGTCCTTTTCTGGACTTGCTTCAACACCTCAATGTCTTTCTTGTGGTGAGGACCCTAAAACTCCACACAGTATTTGAAATATGGCTTCATCAGTGCCAAGGATAAATGAACCATCACTTTCCTCATCCTGTTTGCCACACTATTCCTGATACAAGCCAGGATGCTGTTAGCCTTCTTGGCCACCTGGGTACACTGCTGGCTCATATTCAGATGGCTGTCAATCCACATTTGGTTGCAGTGCAGATCAGAAGGTCTGGTTGGTCTTACAAAATTCAGGACATTACTTTGAAATTCCCTTATTGCATATGCCTTACTAAACTGAGATAGATATTACAAGTGCTCTGTATCTTCTGACAAACTCCAGGTTGTCAACCCCAAGTACCAAACAGCTTCTGTTTATAAGCAGTGAATAGTCAAAAGGGATTTCAGGGACCACAGTTTTCAGGCCAGTTGAGCTCATGGAGAATGTCCATGATGGACTACCATGGCTATGCAATCATAGTGAGTATAAAAAAGTGAATGTGAAATAACTAATATGACCTTATTCAGTAGCCAACTTCAAATAAACCAGATGTGCTGTTATGAAAAAATATAGTTGTACCTGGGGAACTCAGTGCCAGTAGCTTGTACGTGTTGAAAAAGCAATTAGAACAGAAATCTCTCCAGACCTAATAAATAATAATAATAATAGTAATAAAAGCACTATCTCAAAAACTCTCCAAGCTATAGATTCTTTAAAATCACTAGGGAAATTTACTGTGTCATATTTGTGTCTTGTTCTTAGTCTCTTTTGCAGTTATTTGCCATTTGACACAGTAAAACAGAATACACAAATGTACAAACTTCTGATCTTCTTTGGAAAGGACATTCCTGTTGCTGTCACATTTTACTCACTTCCCTCACACTATTTTTGGGGTGGCTTGAAGGTCTGTATGGTTGTACAGTATCAGGTAAAGAGCTTCTAAGCAAGTTCTCTTTGTTCTTATATGTTTACTGTCATAGGTGTTTGATAATATTTTAATATTATCCTGGGGAAGCTGGAGAGTCATTGTTCACTATTCAGAGCTTAACACAGTGTGAACAAGCTTTTGTAAGGTAGCAATTAATGTCACAGAATGATGTAAAGCATTTCCGAAGTTTCTGAAATTTCATTCTCTCTTCTTTTACTCCAAAAAGATGAATGTTCAGGCTAAATGGGTAGTACTATGATTGTTCTTCCTAGAGATAGGAAAAAACATAAATACAGTTATCTCTGTCAAGTATCATCATGACAGCAAGCATTGCATTCTGAAACTGAGGTCCTTCATATTCATATACTATAGAACCTTTTAGTTGGTTATCTCAGCTGAAGACTTTGGGAAGTTCATGACTGAACCTATACTAGTACTGTTGAAAACAAAATTTGCCTCTTGTTCTCACAGAACAAGAAATAACACATGCATTACTCCAGAACTGATTTTTCTCTCTGTTTCTGTGTTCATGCTCTGTTAGACCCAATAGGATGCAGTTTAACACAAGCATTGTATAATTTTTTGGTCCTCTGCCCTCCCATATGTTCTTTAAATTCTGCATGCAATAAATATTAGTCCTGCATTGAAAGAGAACAGTGTGAAGATAATTGTAACACTTTAACATGGTTGAGTCAGCAATGTTCCCTGACTTGCTCAGATTAACAATTCTGCTGCCTCTGGTGCTCTTAGTAGACAATTTTGTTATGATCCTGTATTAGGATCTAGTGCTCCACTCTCTCTAAGAGTTTTCATTTTATAATATAGTTGTTAAGTAGTTAAAAAAAAAGAAGAAAGCAAACAAACCAAGAAACAACAAAACAACACAAACCCCACCATGAGTAGTAAAATTAAAAATAAATAAATAAATTTTCAAGACTACATCACTTTTCCTCTAGGAATGCATACTAGAGAAAATAAGATTTCTCCTGCACCAAAGCCACAAAACAACTCCAAGTGAAACCTACATTCGAAGGTTCTCTGTCTATGGGAAACAGGACTGCCACTTCTGTAACAGTTAATATATCCGTGATGGCAACCATGAATCCTTCAGCTCGAGGACACTTATTTTCTAATTTAGACCAGACAGTTTTGAAAGTAAGTTTTCTCTTTTTTTTTTTTTTTTTCTTCCTAACTAAAGTCCATTTCCACACCAGAAAATCTCATGGCGACCCTAATAACGCTGCTACTGAAGCAGAGACAATATATTCTTTAGGAAACCTTTTGGTTGTTAGAGTCATTTGGTCTGGTCCCTGTCTGATTTTAACCAGATTAGATAAAGCCAATTAAGCACTTACTACTGTTATGAATTTATGAAATTAATATTATGGCAAAACAAATATTAAAAAAATGCAAATAACTCTTTATTAATGTGGAAAATTACCAAAACCATATTAAATAGCTTTCATATACATTTGGAATGTATATTTACAATGGGAATGTATAATATTTAGGCAAATATAACAATTTTAATAATTTTAAACAAACCGGGAGGAAAAACAGGGAAAGAGAGAATTCTCTGGGACAAAATGAATTACTCACTGGGTGATACCCCAAGTAGGGGAGTGCTGCTGCTCTATTAGCCATTGAGGCTTTTGGGGGCAGTCTTGTGTGCCAAGCATGGCTGGTTGCTGGCAGGAATACCACGGGGTCTCTGATGCTGTTCTGGCTCCAGCAGGACGGTGGGCAATATAATGTGTTCAACACAAAGGACTTCTTGCATCTTCCTGGGTAAACTGAGGCACAGCAAAAATTCTAGTTGCAAGCAGAAGCAAGGCTTGGATCCTAAGGATCATGGTTTTTTAAGCTTGCAGTAAGTAGGATTGTGGCTTCTGTCCCAGGTCTTGGACCAGGCA
Organism: Picus viridis; assembly: GCA_033816785.1. NCBI lineage: Eukaryota > Metazoa > Chordata > Aves > Piciformes > Picidae > Picus > Picus viridis. The sequence goes on from CM066566.1 coordinate 33,369,129, forward strand.
ATTCGAGGCAAGGCACATTAAAGCAAGGCAGATCCAAGCAGGCAAGGCAAGGCCACTATGAATCAGCCTGTATATATATCTTGCCCGAGACTCAATTGGGCCAATAGGGCAACTCAAGCCAGAAAACAGTTACCCAAAGGAAAAGGATTTTGCTAGGCTGTGGCCATAATAGGCAAAAACACAGTCCAGGTCGGGAAAAAGCTGTGGCCAGTAAATGTACTCTTACCCCAGAAGGAGGCTTGTTTATCCAGACATGTTGGGGCCTTTCTCTTGTCTCCTTTCCTGTGTTACCCCAAGTCCTGCAGGAGGGAAGGGGAAGAGGGGGACCATGTCTAGACATTCCAGGACCTGTTTGGGTTTGTGCTGGGCCTGTTTGGCCCTACCATGACAACTACTTAGCAAAAGGAAAGTCTAACAAGTTATGTGGGAGTGATTGCAGAAAGTCAAAGGGTGACATCTATAAACAGTCCAGGAGTATTTTTGTATAAAATCAAATCTTGTCTGTCCAGCAAAGATATAAAATAGGGAAAACCAGCACAAAATTGCTATAACTCTGCTAGCTACATTAATATTTACAACCTGATTCATTAAACATAGTATTGAGGGAAACATCAAAGAACTTTTATTTTAAATATGTTGATTTTATATATTATTTTTTGCAAATAATTTTTTAGATATATTTGGTTAATACCTGACAGAACAGAACATATTTGGTTTTCATCATTTTAATCAAGTTTATATCAGTTATCATTGCATTAGTAGTATTATATTATGATGGCAATACTTTTAATGACAGTAGTAATAGAAACAAGGAACCTAAATTTTCTCACTTATCTGTAGTGTTAGTTTTGCTCTTCCATTAACTCAATCAACAAAATTCATGTTGTCCTTGCAGGTAATAATCTAGTTTCTACATATCAGCATATGAACAATTTTTTCATTCTTGCCAAAGAGATTTTCTAGACCCATTTTTTGGTAAACAAAGTGAAAACTCAATTTGTGTAGAGGATAGGGGGTTGTGTGAGCTACAAGTTTGTACCATAAAAATAACAGTCAGAAAAAAATATAATCAGGAAAAAAACAAATTGTTGTCCTTTTATATTGTTTTGGAAGGTGAGATTGATTTTGATGAGACATAAACTTATTATTATTATTATTATTATTATTATTATTATTATTATTATTATTATTATTATTATTATTATTATCATCATCATCATCATCATCATCATCATCATCATCATCATCATATTTTCTGGATAACTATGCATCTCTGTCATTCTTCAGGTCAAAGGGTGTAAATATAAGAGAAAACTTCAAAGCTCTCTGAATTGTTCATACCTACAAAGTTTGTAAAAAATCTTGTAGCTCTTTTTTTCTGTCAATTGTCCCTCACACACTCATGATGATGTCTTTCTTCCTACAAAGATTTCCAGAATTCATCAGCCAGTTGTAAAGGCCATCATGATTTTATGTCTGGCTTTCACATAGACATTGAACACCCATTTCTCTTGCTTTCCAGAGAAATGGAGGTCTTTGCTGCAGGGTGAACTTTCAAGTGTACTTGTGCAAATCATTACAAAGGCACTGAAGCCTCCAAAAATATGTGAGATGTTGAGAGGCTGTACATTCCCTCACCTTCCTCACCTCCCCCAAATGATAATAATTATGATTATGATTATGATAATGATAATAATATAACAAAGCTGTCTTTAATCCTTCTTTAAGCCTTTTTCACCAAAACCAGCTGTTTAGGGATCACATGAAGGGAATAGAAATCTCAGACATCACGAAGAAGTAAAGAATATAAAGTCTCTTTTTGCACCATTTTCCTTATAGCCTTACAACATCTTAAACTACTGAATCATAAAATCATTTAGGTTTTGAAAAAAACTTTAAAATCGAGTCCTCAAGTCCAGCTGTAAATCTAACACTGACAAATCCACCACTAAACCATATCCTTAAGCACCGTACCACACATATTTTAAATACCTCCAGGGATGGGAATTCAACTACTTCCTTAGTAATTCTATCCCAGATAACCCTTTCTAGGAAGACTTTTTTCCTAATATCCAACCTAAACTTTCCCTGCCTCAACTTGAGCTCCTTTCCTTTTGTTCTATCACTTGTTATTTCTGAAAGAGACTTACTCTCACTTCATACTAACCTCCTTTCAGGAAGCTGAAGAGAGTGAGAAGGTCCCCCCTGAGCCTCCTTTTCTCCAGGCTAAATAACTCCACTTCTCATGACTGCTTCTCCTAAGACCTGTTATCCAGACCCTTCACCAGATTCATTGCCCTTCTCTCGACCTGCTCCAGCACCTCAATGTCCTTCTTGTACTGAGAGTCCTCAAAACATGAAGAGTGAGGGTATGTTTTGTCAAGTATTCCAGTAAAAGGCTTGGCAAATCATGTATTCTGAAAAGTGCATGCACCAGTACTGAAGTCAGAGTGGGTAACTCTACTCAGTAATTTCCTTTTGGGCTTGCTGCAGACAGTGTTGGTAAATGGGTATCCTGTTGAAATCAACTAAAGTACACATCCATCCTGTAAAATGCCACCCTGAGCTACTTGTGTTCTTACCAGTCACCTTGCATAAGACAGTGGCAATACAAATTTTGCCTTTCCCTTTTGCTAGAACTGATAGCACAAGTTTGCAGTTCTCTGGCTCTGCTAGTGCATGGGCTTGGGATCTACCTTGTCATTTGGAGAAGCAGAAATTCCCGTATTCAGAAATGAAGAAAATACAAAGTGATATCCCAGGTCCTACCAATGAAAGAATAAGAGAATGAAGGCTCTGGTCTATGTATGCTCTGGTCTATGTATTCTCTGGGCTATGTAAAACCATATCTGGGTTCAGGGATTTATTTTATCCAGTTTTGTGCCTGGGTTGCTGAACCAAATCTGTTCCACAGCCCAAGAATTTCTACACTTCTTAACAAAATATTATATTCCATATATTATTCTAAAAATATTCACTGAGAAACCCGGCAGGACTTTGTTTTAATCAGTTCTTTTTGGTATTTAAGTAATCTTTTCTATTAAGCCCTCTGACACTATGTGGCAGAGCTTGACTTATGCTTAAATGATATCCCAATGTGAAATGCAAAATGATCCAAGATTACATATATAAAAGAATGCATAAATAAACATGTTTTGAAGGAATGAATCAAAGGAATAGAAGGGGGGGGGGGGGGAAGTAATTAAAAACCCCAAAGCATCACCCTGGCATATTGCTAGTGAAATATGGAGTGTTTTTTTCTGTATTTGGAGGGAAAAAAATGAAATTAAACTCTTTTGTTAAGAGTGCTTAAGTGCAGTGTAGTTGCCCTGAATTAAAACCAGTGTGACTAAAACCAGATTTTATTTTCTGTATCTTGACTGCTTGTCAAATAAGGATTATCAAAGACATTCAGAGAAAAAGGGATTTGGTTATTACCGTCAATATTGACAGTTATGTCTACTTTCTGTAGCACTTAACTTATTATACATTTCCATGCTGCCTCACAATGCAGCACATTTTGAGAAGAAGAAGAATTATTCTAGCACTATAATTATGAGCAATCTCAAGTAAAATGTATGTGAAAATAAAAAACATGATCAAACAAGGGAGCAGAGTTACAGGGCTACTCAATCTGTTTGCCTTGCCACGCTACACAGGAAAGTGAAAAAAGAGACAAAGGATTATGAGTGATGAATTTTTGTTGTTAATTTTTGTACATCAAAACCCACACAAATCATTTAAGACACCAGCAAAATATTGGTAATTCAAAACTTACAATATGGACTTTCTTCTTTAAAAGCCTTTTTCCTAATATTGTCTGTGATGCTACAGCAAACTGTATACATTAGTGCTCATTCAAAATGGTATGTTTATGGAGATATTTATCTTGCAGAAATTTGTTTTCCTAAAGCACACATTAAGAAGTTTGTCAACTCATTGTAGTGAGGTATATACCCTCAAACCAGTATGATTATGATCCCAGCAGAATATGCATCGATAAATTCTCTGAAATTTCACTTCATAAACCATTGCAGATACATACTGAAAAAATATATATACACCATTCATGCAAAACCTTTCTGGGGACATATATGTCCTATATTATTTGAATTTTCTTAAATAGTTGATGGCACATCCAGGAATTTAACTAAGCCTTGAATACAGATGTCAGGAAAAGAAGACATCACTGGACCTTCATCTTGTCTATAGCAATGTTTTGCACACTGCTTTCCATAGCATCCTTACAGAAAATAAGAATAAGAACAAGAATAAGAATAAGAATAAAAATAAAAATAAAAATAAAAATAAAAATAAAAATAAAAATAAAAATAAAAATCATGAAGTATGGAAGTAAGTGGAAAATTAAGTGGACTGAGCATTGGATGAGCTGCTGGCCTTAGAGAGTTATTATCAGTGATGCAAAGTCCAGCTTGAATTCTGTCACTGCTGATGTGGCCCTGGGATTGGTAGCAGAGCAAATACTCCATCTTCTTACATAGAAGGTTTCACCTCAACATGAAGAGATACTTCTTTACATTGAGGGTGACAGAGCACTGAAATGGGCTGCCCAGAGGGGTAGTGAAGTCTCCTTCTCTGGAGACTTTCAAAACCTGACTGGATGCATCCCTGTGCAGACTACCCTAGGTGATGCTGCTTTTGGCAGGAGGGTTGCAGTCGATGGTTAGATAGTACTGATAATTATAAAGTCAAGTTTTCTTTAAGAATTGAAGTACATCTCAGATTTATACCAATTTCTTAGTGCTCTCTTATTTCAGTACTAAAAAAGGATATCTCCAGATGTCATTTGTGTTGACTTGCACTGCTGGTTCTCATAACTCATAATAAGTTTAGCCTGGAGAGGAGGAGACTCAGGGGTGACCTTATTGCCCTCTACAACTTCCTGAAGGGAGGTTGTAGACAGGCAGAGGTTGGTCTCTTCTCCCAGGCAACCAGCACCAGAACAAGAGGACACAGTCTCAGGCTGCGCCAGGAGGTTTAGGCTGGAGGTCAGGAGGCAGTTCTATACAGAGAGAGTGATTGCCCATTGGAATGGGCTACCCGGGGAGGTGGTGGAGTCGCCGTCACTGGAGGTGTTCAGGAGGAGACTTGATGGGGTGCTTGGTTGCATGGTTTAGTTGATTAGGTGGTGTTGGATGATAGGCTGGACACGATGATCTTGAAGGTCTCTTCCAACCTGGTCTGGTCTATTCTATTTCTATTCTATTCTATTCTATTCTATTCTATTCTATTCTATTCTATTCTATTCTATTCTGACAGAGAAAATACAGAAAATTGGGTTTTGTTTGTTTCATTGTTTCTTTATTTTCCAAAGATGTGCTTATAACCAAAATAACAGGACAGTGTTTCTCTTAAAATTACCAAGAAGAAAATTGGTCATATTAAGCATGTTGTTGCACATTGTCAATATTGAGAAGAAATACAGAAGAAATACAGAACATAGAAGAATATTGAGTAATAGATTTGAATAATTTGATATTTTTTTCAGGCATAATATGATAAATCTTGATGTAGTTGATGTAGTCTGTTGATGTAGTCTACCTGGACTTCAGCAAGGCATTTGACACCATATCCCACAGCAAACTCCTGACCAGGCTGGCAACCCATGGCTTGGACAGCAACACTCTGTGCTGGGTTAGGAACTGGCTGGAGAGCCAAGCCCAGAGAGTGGTGCTGAATGGTGCCACATCCAGCTGGAGGCCAGTCACTAGTGGTGTCCCCCAGGGATCAGTGCTGGGCCCCATCCTGTTCAATATCTTTATTGATGATCTGGATGAGGGGATTGAGTCAGTCATCAGCAAATTTGCAGATGACACCAAGTTGGGAGTAGATGTTGGTCAGTTAGAGGATAGAAGGGCTCTGCAGAGGGACCTTGATGGGCTGGATGGATGGGCAGAGTCCAACATGATGGCATTCAACAAGTCTAAGTGCCATGTGCTGCCCTTTGGCCACAACAGCCCCATGCAGTACTACAGGCTGGGGTAAGAGTGGCTGGAGATCTGCCAAACAGAAAGGGACCTGAGGGTACTGATGACAGCTGGCTGAACATGAGACAGCCATGTGCCCAGATGGCCAAGAAGGCCAACGGCATCCTCACCTGCATCAAGAATAGTGTGGCCAGCAGAAGCAGGGAAGTCATTGTGCCTGTATGCAGCACTGGTTAGGCCAAACCTTGAGTGCTGTGTCCAGTTCTGGGATCCTCCATTTAAGGACACTGTGACTCTTGAAGGTCACCAGAGAAGGGCAATGAGGCTGTTGAGAGGCCTTGAGCACAAGCCCTGTGAGGAGAGGCTGAGGGAGGTGGGATTGTTTAGCCTGGAGAAGAGGAGGCTCAGCAGAGGCATTATGGCTGTCTACAATTACCTGAAGGGTGGTTGTAGCCACGAGGGGATTGGTCGGAGTGGCTGGAGAGCTCCCAGACAGAGAGGGACCTGGGGGTGATGATCGACAGCTGCCTAAACATGAGCCAACAGTGTGCCCAGGTGGCCAAGAGGGCCAACGGCATCTTGGCCTGCATTAGGAATAGTGTGGCCAGCAGGAGCAGGGAGGTCATTGTGCCCCTGTACTCTGCTTTGGTTAGGCCGCACCTTGAGTACTGTGTCCAGTTCTGGGCCCCTCAGTTTAAGAAGGACATCGAGACACTTGAACGTGTCCAGAGAAGGGCAACAAGGCTGGGGAGAGGCCTTGAGCACAAGCCCCTATGAGGAGAGGCTGAGGGAGCTGGGATTGTTTAGCCTGGAGAAGAGGATTCTCAGGGGGTGACCTAATTGCTCTCTACAACTACTTGAAGGGTGGTTGTAGCCAGGAAGGGGTTGGCCTCTTCTCTCTAGCAACCAGCACCAGAACAAGAGGACACAGTCTCAAGCTGCGCCCGGGGAAGTTTAGGCTCTAGATGAGGTGAAGATTCTTCACCGAGAGAGTGATTCACCATTGGAATGGGCTGCCCAGGGAGGTGGTTGAGTCACCGTCCCTAGAGGTGTTCAAGAGGGGGATTGGACATGGCACTTGGTGTCATGGTCTAGTCATGGGGTCTGTGGTGACAGGTTGAACTCGATGATCTTCGAGGTCTCTTCCAACCTTAGTGATACTGTGCTGTGATACTGTCTCTTCTCCCAGGCAACCAGCACCAGAACAAGAGGACACAGTTTCAAGTTGTGCCAGTGGAAGTTTAGTCTTGAGGTGAGGAGAAAGTTCTTCACAGAGAGAGTTGTTAGCCACTGAAATGTGCTGCCCAGGGAGGTGATGGAGTCACCACTCCTGGAGGTGTTCAATAGGGATTGGATGTGGCACTTGGTGCCATGGTCTAGTAGGCATGAGGTCTGTGGTGACAGGTTTGACTTTATGATCTTTGAGGTCTCTTCCAACCTTATTGATACTATGATTCTATGATAAGAATTTAGATCATAGTAATTTAATACTTTAGTGGAGAAAGCATCAGTTGCTCTAAATATAAAATACAGCACTCGATACTGTTTGCATTAAATTTCTCAGTATGAATAGTACAAATTCAAAATTTGTATTGAATTAGAAAGCTCAGTTTAAGATTTTGTCATTATGGCTACCTTCACCTGCAATTATGCAAACTCCAGCCATTAGAAAGGAACCAGACTGTAGTTAAGAGGAAGCAAGATTAAACTGTAGGATAGACTGGCTCAATCACAGAAACAATTATATTAACAGGTCCCCCCTCACCCAAAAGTCATCTAAATCTTTTCAGGGGGTTTAATGGATTTTGATCTCATCTTAGAAATGTAAGTTATTCAGTTTTCCTGAAAATAAATTAAAACACACTCAAACCATTTAATCTAATCAAGGCTTTGCTAAGAGCAGAATATGTCACAGAGAAAGACAGACATGCAGTGATTTCTAATGTTTTCTTAGAAAATGATCCAACACTCCAGTCTTGACAGTCCTTTAAATAAATAGGCACAACTGGGCAGACAGAATCTGCAAATGCAAATTGCAACATTTTAGTATTATTTTAGTTTTTTTTTTTTAAAGTACACAGGTAACATAACAGCAACAGTGGGTAGATCAGAGATATGTGGACGATCTATCTGTATTTTATCTTTGGATGAATGACAGACAGAATGACAGAATGGCAGTGGTTGGAAAGTACCTCTGAGTTCATCGAGTCCAACCTCCCTCCATGCCAAGGGAGGTTGTCCAACCCTACTGGAATTTCAGGCTCTAACACCTCCTTACTTTGCTGCTCTCTCCATGCAGAAACATCACTCATTTTTGGTGTGTTAGCAGGGCTCAGGGCTCTTTAACTTCCCAGCACACACACAGACCTCTGGCAAGTTGCATATGACACAGGCAGTGGAATGGGGCAACAGCTTCACACTTTCACAGATCTCTCCTTTATTAAGACAGCTCTACTCTACCAGCAGTCACACAGGTCTCCATCCCTCCAAAGACCCTGCTTCGCTCCTCAAGAGGGCAGAGAAGTAGCACCACATCACGCCCAACTCCACCTCTCACCCCTCAGTGCCCCCGGCCCCATCCCAGAAGCCAGGAGGGGACAGTCCTACTACGTCACTTCTACCATTTCCTTGTTGAAGGGATAATTGTTCAGGTCATTTTTTCCTCACAGCTAAATTTTTCAGTGGTGGTAGTGCTGTGGGGTTTTTTTGCTTGTTTGTTTGATTTGTGTGTTTATGAGGTCTATAATGATATTTAAAGTGTTTATTTTAGATAAAAATGAACCATTTATTTCAGTTAGATCTTTTAATAAATATTTTTCCACTTATAATAATAATGTTTCCGTTAATGTTTACTACAGTACAAACTCTACCATTATTTTGTCTGTTATGTACAGGTTTAGGCTGAGGTGAAGACATTTTGTTAGGGATTCTGGCAGCTTCTTTAAAGACTGCGGTGGGAAAAAAAACAGCTGTTTATTTAAATCTGCATTTTAAATGAAATGTACTTCAGGCAACATGCCATGGGAAAGAATCTTTCAACTTTTTAAAAAATGAGACATGGGAACAACTTAAAACAGCAGGCAATTATGCTTAAACTATGTTCTTCCCTTATGCATTCATGGATCTTAAAAATACATATTTTAAAGGAGAAGGCAACTTTATCTTTCAGCAACATAAAACAAGGTGTGCTACAAAATGTATAATGCAGAAGTCATGCAATTTATCGCTCAAAAACACTAGTCCCTTTGGAACCTTCAGTTTCAGAAAACGCTCTGTATTCTTGAAACAAGAGTTGTTAAAAGAAGTTTATTTTGATATAATTACAGACACTGTAGAGACAATACTGCAACACAGTGGAAGGAATAGTAAAGTTTGTACTATAAACACATTTACAGAGATAATAAACAAATATGGAATAAAAAAGTAACAAGCAAAAACCCCAAAGTCTGAATGTTAAAAAGCTAAAAAGTAGGAGGTCCTAAGGTATGAAGATGTTAGATCTTTTAGCATGAGTTAAAATCTGCTCCCATTGTCAGTGACCTTAGGAGTTTATAATATAAAAATGTTTTTGCTATCATAGATCCAGAGTTTCAGTTCAGAATCTTTCTCCTTCACCCTCCCTTCACTCCTACAAAATTGAGGATTAGTTTATTTAGCCAATCCATTACCATAAATTAAAATAATATGAGTTTCATGTTGTACTATTTTTATAACTACTACACTTGTTGTTTTAACAAACATCACAGACTGAAGAAGGAAAAAAGCTCATTTAGTTTCAGCTAAAAGGGAAATTACTTCTAAACCAGTCTTTACAAGTTATGGAAAAGAATGCCATCTCAAGAAATTAATTCCATCCTGAAATGGGAACATGAGAGAGGCAAGATTAAGTGCTCTCAAAATATTGTCCTTTTCAAAAGAATGTAGAAGGAACCGGTAATTTCCACTGGGACTGCAGGTGAAGTTCAGGTCAGGACATCTCAATGGCACAGTCAGTCCTGATGTGAGCCAAGTTTCTAGCATAACCACACAGTACTTGTTCGGAGAACTCTGTTTCTCTCCTTGAAGTAGACAACTGCATGGGATATACAGATGCACTTGATGGTATTGACAAGACATTTGTTATGGTCAAAAGCAAATGAAAAACATGGAAGGGGTGAGCCAGGACCTCTGGGAGAGCATAGCCATATGAAGCATTAGCTGGGAGCCATGAAGGATCTCCTTAGGACATCTCAGAAGACTGTAGATGTATTTGTTGCTAAACTTTGTTGAGCCCCATTGGTCTGCATGGATGATCTTTGCATTTTAGATGATTTAGATTCCCTCTAATGACTTGATTCTGAAAAGTTCTCTTGTATCAGTTCACAAAAAATCCTACACGAGTGTATCTATTGTTTCTTATCTTACTAGAGCGCAAGTTTACCTTTAAAAATATAAGCATTACCCAGTGCATAGTGTTAACTATTTTTTCATGGAATTCTCACCTTCAAATGCTTCTTTTGTGATAATTAGGGAAGCAAAAAAAGATAATGAAGAGAAGTAAAATAAAGCTTTTATTTATCACTCAATGCAATTTGATTCTGAACATGCTTCAGTTAGGTTTAGTTTACATGTTCAAAATCTTTGTAAAGAATTTTCAAAAGCAATACGTAGGGTTGAGTGCGTGTGGGTAAGAATTAGAGGGAAGACCAGCAGGGCAGACATCCTGGTTGGAGTCTGTTATAGACCACCCAACCAGGAGGATGATCTTGATGAAGCATTCTATAGGCAGCTTAAGGCTGTCTCAAGGTCACCTAACCTTGTTCTCGTGGGTGACTTCAACCTGCCTGATATCTGCTGGGATCACAACATAGCAGAGAGGAGGCAATCTAAGGTTCTTAGAGTGCATGGAGGACAGCTTCTTATCCCAGGTGCTGCGCGAGCCTACCAGGGGTAAGGCTATGCTTGACCTCCTCTTCACCAACAGGGAAGGGCTGGTGGGTGATGTGGTGGTTGGAGGGTGTTTAGGCACCAGTGACCACGAGATAATTGAGTTTTCAGTATTCAGCCAAGCCAAGAGGGGGAACAAGAAGACCTCCACTCTGGACTTCCGGAGGGCGGACTTCAGGCTACTCAAGGAACTAACTCAGAAGGTTCCTTGGGAAACAGCCCTTAAAAACAAAGGGGTCCAGGAGAGCTGGACCTACTTCAAGAAAGAACTCTTGAAGGTGCAGGAACAGGCTGTGCCAGTGTGCCGGAAGATGAGCCGCCGGGGCAGACGGCCAGCCTGGTTGGGTAATGAACTTCTAAAGGAACTAAGGGAAAAAAAGAGGGTGTATTATCTTTGGAAAAAAGGGGAGGCAACCCATGGAATGTTTAGGGATGTTGCTAGGTCTTGTAGGAAGAAAATTAGGCAGGCAAAAGCACATTTGGAGCTCAGACTGGCCTCTGCTGTGAAGGACAAGAAAAAGTCCTTCTATAAATATATTAATAGCAAGAGGAAGGGCAAGGAGAAGCTCCACTCCTTGGTGGGCATGGAGGGGAATATTGTAACAAAGGATGAGGAAAAGGCAGAGGTGCTTAACACCTTCTTTACCTCAATTTTTACTAGCAGGACAGAACGGCTTCCAGACAGCTGGCCTGCAGAGCTGGCAGAAGGAGCCAGGGAGCAGCATAGTTTTCCCCTGTTCCAGGATGGGAGAGTTAGAGATCTTCTCAGCCGCTTGGACCCCCACAAGTCCATGGGACCGGATGGGATCCATCCTAGGATGCTGAGGGAGCTGGCGGATGAGCTGTCCAGGCCGCTCTCCATCATTTTTCAGCAGTCCTGGCTCACTGGAGAGGTCCCAGAAGACTGGAAGCTGGCCAAGGTGGTGCCCATCCATAAGAAGGGCTGGTTGGAAGAGCCGGGGAATTATAGGCCTGTCAGCCTGACCTCAGTGCCAGGCAAGATTATGGAACGGGTCATCTTGAGTGCGATCACACAGCACTTACAGGATGGCCAGGGGCTCAGGCCTAGCCAGCATGGATTTAGGAGGGGCAGGTCCTGCCTGACCAACCTGATCTCCTTCTATGATCAGGTGACCAACCTGGTGGATGTGGAGAGGCCTGTGGATGTGGTCTACCTGGACCTCAGCAAGGCCTTTGACACCGTCCCCCACAGCAAACTCCTGGCCAAGCTGGCAGCCCATGGCTTGGACAGGAGCACACTGCGTTGGGTTAGGAACTGGCTGGAGGGCCGAGCCCAGAGAGTGGTGGTGAATGGTGCCACATCCAGCTGGCGGCCTGTCACTAGTGGTGTGCCCCAAGGATCAGTGCTGGGCCCCATGCTTTTCAACATCTTTATTGATGATGTGGATGAGGGCATTGAGTCCATCATCAGTAAATTTGCAGATGACACCAAGCTGGGGGCAGGAGTTGATCTGCTGGAGGAAAGAGAGGCTTTGCAGAGGTACCTCGACAGGCTGGACAGATGGGCAGAGTCCAATGGCATGAGATTTAACACATCCAAGTGCCGGGTTCTGCACATTGGCCACAACAACCCCAGGCAGCGCTACAGGCTGGGGTCAGAGTGGCTGGAGAGCGGCCAGGCAGAGAGGGACCTGGGGGTGCTGGTTGATGGGAAGCTGAACATGAGCCAGCAGTGTGCCCAGGCAGCCAAGAGGGCCAACCGCATCCTGGCCTGCATTAGGAATAGTATGGCCAGCAGGAGCAGGGAGGTCATTGTGCCCCTGTACTCTGCTTTGGTTAGGCCACACCTTGAGTACTGTGTCCAGTTCTGGGCCCCTCAGTTTAAGAAGGACATTGAGACACTTGAACGTGTCCAGAGAAGGGCAACAAGGCTGGTGAGAGGCCTTGACCACAAGCCCTATGAGGAGAGGCTGAGGGAGCTGGGGCTGTTTAGCCTGGAGAAGAGGAGGCTCAGGGGCGACCTCATTGCTCTCTACAACTACCTGAAGGGTGGTTGTAGCCAGGAGGGGGTTGGCCTCTTCTCCCTAGCAACCAGCACCAGAACAAGGGGACACAGTCTCAAGCTGCACCAGGGGAAGTTTAGGCTCGAGGTGAGGAGAAAGTTCTTCACCGAGAGAGTGATTCGTCATTGGAATGGGCTGCCTGGAGAGGTGGTTGAGTCTCCGTCCCTGGAGGCGTTCAGGAGGGGACTGGATGTGACACTTGGTGCCATGGTCTGGTTGTGAGGTTGTGGTTACAGGTTGGACTCGATGATCTTCGAGGTCTCTTCCAACCTTGGTAATTCTATTCTATTCTATTCTATATTTAACAATCATGGAGTAGTTTGGGGTGGAAGGGAAATTTAAAGGTCATCTAGTCCAATCTACCTGCAGTGAGCAGGGACACCATCAATAGATAATGTTGCTCAGAGCCTTGTCCAACCTGACCTGGAATGGTTCAGAGATGGGGCATCTGCCACCTCACTGGGCAACCTGTGCAGGTGTCTCACTACCATCATTGCAAAAACTGTCTTCCTTATACCTGGTCTAAATCTACTCTCATTTTGTTTATAACCATTGCCCCTTGTCCTATCATAATAGGCCCTGATAAAAAGTTTGTTCCCATCTTTCTTATGGGACCCCTTTAAGTTTTGAAAGAAACGTCATACAATCAGTGATGTCAATTCAATATGGTGAAAAAGTAATCAACTAAAAACAGGATTTCTGTTTGAGCATTAAGCCTAATTGACTCACTTTACAGCTGTACAGCTATTAAATCCCACACAACCTTCAGCTGGGGGCAAAAGAACAGAGCAGAAGTATGATGAAGCTTAAAGTTACAGTTACACTGAATTATGTGGAACATAAACAACACTGCAAAGTTCCATTCTGTTGTGACTGGGTTTGTGAGTTCTCAGTTTGAGTCTGACAATATTCTGAGACAATATTAACTACATATGTCAAACACACCAGTCCTGGTCCACTATTTAATGCTTTGTGTAAGGATAGGTTCTTACCTATCCCTCAGTTAGTCCTGTTAAACAGAATCCTGTTCTGTTCCCACTTTTTTTGATTTTTTTAAAATTGTATTTCATTTGGGTGGGGATTATAGTATAATGGGTAACAGTATATTTTGAATGGAAATATTTTATTTGCTTGGAATGAGAATATGCAGGAGGAGCCAGGACCCTGTTGTCACCCAAGACTCTCATCTCTTGGCAAGGGAATGGAAATTCAAATAAAACACCTATTAATTAAGCAACATGCTGGAATTAATGAGATGTGGTCTGGTAGATTCAGCTTTCTTATTATGGTTTTAGCAGATGTTATTACATCAATAAAAAAACTTGATAATATAACTTTATAATTTTTCATTATTTTTTTTTATAGCCGTGCATAGAAATCTTAGTTAGACAAAAGACAAAGAAGAAACAGAAAACTTCAGGTACTTGCACGATCAATGAGTTAATGAGAGTAGTTGGGACAGCAAGAATTGTTGCTAATTTCTAGGATCCCTTTTTCTGAATTCCCGCATTGATAACTGCTCATATTTGGTATTATAATCACAGAATCATCAAGGTTGGAAGAGACCTCAAAGATCATTGAGTCCGACCTGTCACCACAGACCTCATGACTAGACCATGGCACCAAGTGCCATGTCCAATCCCCTCTTGAACACCTCCAGGGATGGCGACTCCACCACCTCCCTGGGCAGCCCATTCCAATGCATAACAACTCTCTCAGTGAAGAACTTTCTCCTCACCTCCAGCCTAAACTTCCCTTGGTGCAGCTTGAGACTGTGTCCTCTTGTTCGGGTGTTGGTTGCCTGGGAGAAGAGACCAACCCCTTCCTGGCTAAAACCACCTTTCAGGTAGTTGTAGACAGCAATAAGGTCTCCCCTGAGCCTCCACTTCTCCAGGCTAAATAATCCCAGCTTCCTCAGTCTCTCCTTGTAGGGCTTGTGCTCAAGGCCTATCACCAGCCTTGTTGTCCTTCTCTGGACACGTTCAAGTGTCTCAATGTCCTTAAAGTGAGGGGCCCAGAACTGGACACAGGACTCAAGGTGTCGCCTAACCAATGCAGAGTACAGGGGCACAATGACCTCCCTGCTCTTGCTGGCCACACTATTCTTGATGCATGCAAGGATGCCCTTGGCCTTCTTGGCCACCTGGGCACACTGCTGGCTCATGTTTAGGCAGCTGTCAATCAGCACCCCCAGGTCCCTCTCTGCCTGGCCGCTCTCCAGCCACTCTGACCCCAGCCTGTAGCTCTGCATGGGGTTGTGGCCAAAGTGCAGCACCCGGCACTTGGATTTGTTAAATGTCATCTTGTTGGACTGCCCATCTGTCCAGTCAGTCAAGGTCCCTCTGCAGAGCCCTTCTGTCCTCTAACAGATCAACATCTGCTCCTAACTTGGTGTCATCTGCAAATCTGCTGATGATTGACTCAATGCCCTCATCCAGATCATCAATAAAGATATTAAAGAGGATGGGGCCCAGCACTGATCCCTGGGAGACACCACTAGTGATTGGCTGCCAGCTGGATGTGGCACCATTCACCACCAGTCTCTGGGCTCGGCCCTCCAGCCGGTTCCTAACCCAGCACAGGGTGTTGCTGTCCAAGCCATGAGCTGACAGCTTGGCCAGCAGTTTGTTGTGGGGGATGGTGTCAAAGGCCTTGCTGATATCCAGGTAGACTACATCCACAGGCCTCCCCACATCCACCAGGCGGGTCACCGGATCTTAGAAGGAGATCAGGTTGGTCAGGCAGGATCTCAACTCTCTTATGGAGGCCTACAAGAAAGCTGGTGAGGGACTTTTTAAGGTCTCAGGTAGTGATAGGACTAGGGGGAACAGAGCAAAACTAGAAGTGGGTAGATTCAGATTGAATGCTAGGAAAAGTTCTTCACCATTAGAGTCGTGAGACTCTGGAACAGGTTGCCCAGGGATGTAGTTGATGGAGCTCTGAATAACCTTGTCAGAATGCATGCACAGACTCCCTTGTAGGTGAAGCAGGAATCGTTTATTGGTACAGAGCAAGCAGTTTATATAAGAAAAATCGAGCAGGGTAAGCAATTCCCTGACATTCTTGCACCACTGCTGCTAATTGACTTTTCTCCTTTGATATGCAGCTGTCCATTGTTATGTTCATCCCATATCAGGTTGATCTTCTCCAGCATGGAGGCAAGTGTCCTCCTGTCTCATACTTCAGGTTGTTTACCACGGTCAGCTCTTCTTTATCATCAAGCCATCCTTCCAGTATCACTGGCCTGTTGTTCTTTCTTTTTCTGAAACCTTCCATCAATACTTTCTGCTTTCCTACACAACCTGATCTAGTGTGAGGTGTCCCTGCACATGTCAGGGGCATTGGAACTAGATGATCCTTGAGGCCAGTTCCAACCCTGACAATTTCATGATTCTAATGTCCTGCAGAAACAATCTCTGCAGTCTAGGACCATAGTGAACAGACATTTCTCACAACATCATATTTAGATATTCTTTTGCTCTTGTATTAATCATAGAGAAGAGAAACTGCTGTACACAATTTTCTATGGTTTTTGTTCTTTTCTCATTTCCTTTCAAGAAAGCTGAGATGTAACGGAAGTCCATAAATATGTACTGAGAACTTACATGTATGTATGTTCTGATATAGTTTTAATTTCCTGATCACATATTATCTATTATCTGCTCCCCCCACCACCACTTTTTTTCTTTTTTTTTTTTTCCATTTCAAGTAGGAAGGATTCAGAATTTCTGGGCATAAGTTCAAGTCTTTCTGGTAACAAGAGGATTCTAGACCTTCTGTTCATTTTATACTGTGCATTCCCACTATAATTCCTCCCAGTTAGCATTTATCCTTAATTCGTTCTTCTGCTTTGTTCCTTCCTCTTTAGATTCTGTCCCTTTCCTGTGAGGTCACCATCAAATCCCTGTTGATTGCCTGCCTTTTCATATGAAAGCAAATAACTTTTTCCTCAACATGATGGACAAAGAATCTGCCTATCACCAAAGATTCTTGTGGGTTAAGGGCTAATCCATATTCTTGAGCCTTCAAAAAGCCAATCAAGCCCAACCAGTCTGTAATATACATCCTTTATAAATCTGTATCAGCCAGAAGTGATTTCATAATCTGCTTACAGTGTGTTGAAACCAGATGTGAATGACAAATTGCACTTCTGAAGTGATCACAATATTTGTTTTCACCATTTAAAACCAAACTGAGAGCGCTTACCTTTAAGTAATTTTTATTTCTTCTTCACTTATTTGAGGTTGGCATCCTTATCCAGACTTACCTTCACCTTACTTTGAACCACAGGCAATTTCTCTTTACAATGAAATGGAGAAAGAAATCCCCCCAAAATATTTCACTCTTGCATTACAAGAGGGGAAAAAAGCAAACCAACAAAACCCTAAAAAGTTATTTATGTTGTTTAACTGTTTCTTTTGATAGTAAGAGAATATTAAAGAGATGAGCAGAGCTGCCTTTTTATTTGTAAATAACAGTGTCCTCTGTTCTCATGAAGAAATGTCTGTATGCTGTGATAGAACAGAATATGTGTCAATGCTTAGTGATGAATATACAGTAATGGTCAGCATAGAACTGAATACAATTGGGAAAGAGAGAGAGAAGGGTTATTTTGGCTCTTGTATTCAGAATCTAGCACCAGCAGAAATGGTGCTTTTTTTCCCCCTGTTACAGTAAAATCAAACACTTGTAGGGATGGTGACATTGTGTGGTCTTTTATTTAATGTTTATTACATTTAAGTTTACTGATTGCTGTCTTGTACATTCTGCATTTGTGAATCAATAGAATTTTTAAGTATGAGAATTGAAATAAAATTCATCATAAGAATGCAGATTGCAGAATCTTGGCTTTTGTAGACTACTGAAAAGTGTCTATCTCATTTTTTAGCAATCTGCCAGGGATTGAGGCAGGTGTTCAAAAGTACACAATGTGTTTTATCTTGTTCTTGTAATGTAGTCTCGGCCTTGTGAGGAAGAGAAGGAATATGACAGCCAGGAGGTGTCATGAGGCCAGTGCCCACTTCATTTCCAGATGGTGGTTGTGTGTACCCACAGAGATAGAGACAAAGGGAAGAACATATACAGGGAAAATACGAGTGATGTGGAGCCTGAGAAGCAAATGGGTCTTGTGGTTATCTTCAGACTTGGGAAAACTTTCTTTTGAAGGATATCATATTTGCAATGTGGCTACATATGCTGCTAAAGGTTAGCACCCTCTAATAACCATTAACAGCTAATCATTAAATCCAAGCTCCACTTGGAACCATTAATCATCCCAAATGTGAAATGCTAGATAGGGTTTAGCTTCTCCACAGACTTTGGTTCCTCAGTAAACCTTTCCATTGAGCGAAAGAGTGAATTGTAATCTATCAGTTGTTAGTCTTTCATATTAATCTACTTAGTTTTCTCACGTATAGCTGAGCAAAATCTCCATGCTTTCTCTTAAATTCTAATTAGTGAGTCTTTGCATGGAATTGCCATATGTGATACGCACTGTTAACAGAAATCTTCAGGCGTTCCTCTCTGATAAACTAGTATGGCAACAAATTACTACTTAGAGAAAAGACTGTGTTCTTGAGGGGAATAAAACCCTAATAAAAGTGTAGTATGTAGGTGCCAATAAAATTATTAAATTAAATACCTTGGAGAGAAAAGACTTTATCAAATAAATGTCTGAGCCAATTCTCATATACTGGACTATGTTTACAGTGAAACTCACAGAAACACAGACTACAGAGGTAAGTGTGCACAATTTTTTGGATGTGCAACAAAGACACTAGGAGAGATACGAAACTAGTCCTAAGTTTAACTGTGAGTTAAATTAAGTATATATAATGGCAGTTATGAGATCTTGATTAAAGGATTCTAATGTCCCACATGAAAAAGTATCAAAAGGGTACAAAGTATTTGGTGCAGACTTTGAGAAATAACAGTCATGTTCTACACACTGAGTCCATTAGAAGTATATCAGGCAGTATCTATCCCAGGATCTTTGCTCATGCAATATCAACACTATATGATTTTGAGGAAATTGCAATATATTTAATAATGGATTTACTGTCCCACACTCACTTTCACTCCTCATCACCAATATCATGAGATAGTTATTAATGCTAATTTTTCAGCCTAGATAATGTTACTGTATTTGTGTGGCATTTTCAATAGATATGTATTCATTCTAAAAGGTTTTCTTTGCTATAGCCCAAATGCTCCCTTCAAGAGTACAGGCTATGAACAAAAGGTCATACTGAGGAGTAACCTTGAAATTAGCTGAGCAGCACACCATCAAAGTCTGAATCCATACAGCTTCTGAATGAGCACTCCAGCATGCACCTACCAGGAATAGGGATGGGTCAGGCATGGCATGACTAGTCCTGCAGTGGTGGCGTAACCCATTTATCCTTGTAATACTTTCATGGCACCATATTATGATTGGTAAAAAGGCCATTTAATATTCAATAAGAGGAACGATTAATAAAAATATTAATAATTTTATTAATCATAAAATTTCCACACAAATATTAATAAAACCTAACTGGTTCGAAATATTCTGTTGTGGAACAGATACCTCACCAGCAGGAACAAGTAACAATTTAAACAATATGAACAAAAATCCAGAAATTACAAACAGCACTTTAAACTGTAAAGATAAAAGGAACATCAGCAATGAAACTGGTGATTGCCCACAAGGGGGGAACTCCAGAGTTCCCTAAGGCAACAGACCTTCAATAGATGCTTATAAAAATCAGATTTTGTAATTACTCACTGATCCTGATATCCCGCGGCACATGCTAGGATTTAAACAAAACTAAAATGGCATCGACCACGTGGAAGCTGCAGGAACACAGTTCCACTTTCCATTGGTGTCTGCAGCTTGTTGCTGAGACAGGATTTACACCCAAAGACTTTGTAGAGAAGTGGTTCTTCTGCTGCAATTCTTCACAGCGGCCGTCGTTGCCTCTTCCAATAAAATAAAAGTTTCCCGGGGGCTCAGCTCCTCCGGGGGTTTGCTTCTCAGCCTGACAAGATGTGTCTGTCTGCCCCTGGGCTTTACAAAGCTAATACAGTGAGGGGTCTTTGCAGTCCTGTCTGGGTAAACTGAAACACAGTTTGGCTTCCAAGCAAGGCTTGTGATTCCTTCCAGAGTGTGGGCAATTGCAAGGCAAGGCTCTGGCTCTTTAGGCTGGTACTTATAGATTTACTGAGACAATAATGGCCAGTGACAACACAGACTGTGGGATAAAACCCTGACACTGTAACCTATAGAAAGGGTTTTCCTCCAAACGTGGCCAAAGTCACACCCACCTGGCCCCCTCAGGCTCCAGGACATGTTCAGACAAGCCAGGGCAATGAAAAAACAGACCTGGAAAACCTGAAAAACCAGACCTACTGTCTCCTGCCTCATTGTCTGGTTCAGAGCATGCTTGAGGCTTTTTGTCCCTTCGTGACATACCAGTACTAGGCAGAGATACCAGTTGTGAGCACTGCCTAGTTGTATAGGCTTTGACTCAAACTACCATAAGGGGAAATGAAATTTGTGGGCAGAAGCAGAGCCTTTCAGATGTGTGGACACTTGCAGCTAGATGTCCTCGATCAAGCAGTGCATCCATGACAGCTTTGATAGATGGGATTGTAAGCCTCATAGAAAAGTGCTTGCTCACTCTACTCTGTTCCCTGCTTGTTAGCCAATTAACCATCTGTGCAATGGGATCTAAAGCTACGGCAGCAGTAATGACCTGGACCTTGAATCATTAAGCATTTTTAGCTCTTTGTTCAGCCATAGGTTTGAATTTTCTTCACTTTTGAGTGCTGACTCTTTACAAATTAGTTTATAGCTGAGAATTCCAGCTTGTGTGAAAAATATGAAGTGTCTTGTTTAATTAAATGTGAAAGAATTTTTCAAATACAGATAAAATTTCTATCTGGGCAAACAAAATATTTCCTTTCTCAATATTTTAATGGAATTCTATCAATTCCAATGTATTTCCCATAGTATTTACTGTTACCTGAAATGACTAATTTGAGTATATGACTAAGATGTTTGAGTATATGACTAAGATGTTTGAGTTAATTTTAATATCATAGGGGACAGAGATGAATACCAGCTGAGCTATCTGTACCAAGCTGTCTGGCTTGCTGTACCATAAAAAAAAATAATTATGTCTCATAGAGAGACATAAATAACAGAATGGCAGGCTGGTAGGCTAGATTTATGCTAGAGGGCTTGGAAAAAAATCTTTATTTTCATTGTGGATACACTTGTGCTGGAACTCACAGCTGTACAACTGAGTCAGATGTCTAGAAGCCAAACATAGTCAATGAAGGTTCTCTAAATCACTTTTTATCTAAAATTGATATCCAGGGGAGTAATTCCAATTGTGCATGTTTCATTTCTTCAAATACAAATGGAGGTAAGACTGACTGATTCACACTTGGTTGTCTATACTGCACAAATCTCATATTGAGTGATATGGACCCCACTGCAAATTTGATCTTTTTGATGAATAGAATATATCTATTAAGTAAATAGGACATCGTATTTTGTAGCTATCACATTAATTTTATGTAATTATCCAGGACAAAGGGGATTATTTTTTTAATATTATTTCATATTTTGATGTCAACAGACCACTGCACCTAAGTTTAACATGAACAGAACATAACACAGTCCAGCAAAGATTGTAACTAACGTGAATGAAGTCACTTCATTACAGTGTTGTTGCTATACTGATGACCCAGGAAACAGAAGATCCTAAGCTTGACTGCATAAACCATCAAGATCTTACAAAATTTCAACAATCTGGAAATTATGGCTTCAAAACATAAATAAGGCAACAACAAACAAACAAACAAAATATTACCCCCTCCCCCAATCTGCTTTTGTCTTCAAATACCTTGTTTTCCTTTGTACTCTATTACTCTCTTGTTTAGTTTTAAATAGAATTGTTAGGGTGTGCTAAGAATTTCTTGGGCTGTAAATGATTTTAAAAGCTGCATTATTCCTGAAGCAACTGTACATTCATCTTACCTTCTCAGATGTAACTTCAGTGCATTATAATTTACCTTTCTTTTTTAGATAAATGATGCTTAAGGAACTCCAAGAGTAGACATGCTTTATTGCTATAAGATTCTAGTAAGATCTAGTACATACTGTGGCAAAGAAGATTTACTCATACTCCATATATTCTGTCATCATGTAGCTCTATACTTTCCATTTCTTAAATGTTGGTGTGTTGTTTTTTTTTTTTCTGTTTATGCAGAAGCCCTAGTATGAGTTTAGCTGTAAAATAAGTGTGATGAATAAAAGGTGTGTCCTGAAGGGACAAAAGCTTCAAAAATGCCCTGCACCAGGCAATGGAGCAGGAGCCAGGAGGTCTGGTTTTTCTGGAGATTGCCCACATTGCTCAGTCCTGTCTGAACATGCCCTGGGGTCCAAGTGGGCCGGATATGTGTGTCTTTGGCCACGTTTGCAGAAAACTGATTCTATAGGTTAAAGTATCAGGTTTCTATCTCTTAATCTTTGTTTTCGCTGGCCATCATTGTCTTGGGAAATCTATAAATACTAGCCCAAAGAGTGAGTGCCTTGCCTTGCCTTATCCAAGATTTGGGAGAAGCCACAAGCCTTAGCCCTGCAAGTCCTAGAAGCCAAACCCTGCTTACCTTGCAATTTGGAATCGAGATGTGCTTCAGTTTACCCAGAAACACTGCAAGGACCCTCGCTGTAAAGCATTGTAAAGCTCAGGAGCAGGCAGACATGTCTTGCTGGGCTGAGAGACGAACCTCAGGAGGACCCAAGACCCTGGGACAGTCTTGTTTTATTGCAAGAAGTAACAAGAACCTCTGTGAAGATTGCAGCTGAAGAACCTCTCCAAAACAGGCAAAGCTACAAAGCCGACAAGCTCTGCAAGCCTTGGCAGCAACCTCTTTGCTACAAAGCTTTCAGCTATAAAGCCTTTGGAGATAAACCCTGTATATGCTACAGCAACAAGCTGCAGAAGTCAACAGAAAGTGAAACTGTATGCTTGCAGCTTTCACATGTTTGACGCCATTTTGGTTTTGTTTAAATCTCCACATGTGCTGTGTGGTGCCACGATCTGTGGATTATAAACACTGCAACTGAACGTACTGGACTAAAGTGATATGCAGTGAGTAACCTATGAAATTTGATTTTTATAAGCATCATTAAAAGTTCTGTTGCCCCAGAGAATTCTAGAGTTTCCCCCACCTTGTGGGCAAAGTCTGCATGCTGCCAATGTTCTTTTTTTCTTTTCGGTTTAAATTACTGCTTGCTCTTTCTGGATTTTTGCTAATATTTTTGCTAATATATGTTCCTGCTGGTGAGGGATCTGTTCCACAACCTAATATTTCAAACCAGTAAACAGGATCCACTGGATTTTTTTAATTAATAAAGTTCTTAATATTTTTATTAATTGTTCCACTTATTAAATATTAATAATAACCATACATTCATAACAAGGTGACATTTAAGCAGTATATGTAATCATGAAGCAACACTTTGATCTTAAATTCCATGACTGAGATGACACTGAGTTAGAGGAGTCACTACTTATACAAACAAACAAGTCTCTGGACGCCTTTTTCTCCCTCTTCTCCCTCCCCAAAGACATCATTTGCAAATAATTTGTATCCCTGAATGCTTCATTTGATACTCATCTGGATGTCATTCCTGTCACTGCACAATAAAAAAAAAAAAAAAAAAAAATTTAATTTTAATAATAAACAAATCATCAGCAATAACAAATACAATCAACATCACCCTGTTTTCTGTTACTCCAATCTCTCAAGCCAAGCATCTTGAACTTCACACAGGAGGGATTCTGTTCAGAGGGAGGCCGTCAAAGTTGTAAAGGCCTATAACAGGGGCTGTGGTAAGGCAGACAGATTCGAATGGATTAACAGGTTTAATTTCTGTATTGGAAAAAAAAGCTGGTTTTCTGGAGAAAGAAAAGCCTATGAAGAATATTTATTTTCTTCCAGAAAAATGTGGGCCAGCTTTTCTAGTGAAGATGTGTCACAGAATCACAGAATGTTAGCAGTTGGAAGAGACCTTTAAGGATCATCTAGCCCCACGTTCCTGCCAGAGCAGGATCACCTAAAGTAGGTCACATAGGAATGTGCCTAGGCAGGTTTTGAATATCTCCAGAGAAGGATACTCCACAACTGCCCTGGGCAGCCTGTTCCAGTGTTCCATCACCCTCAAAGTAAACAAATAAACCCTATAAGCTAGTGGCAGATTTGGTGTCAAATATTCATTCTATTCTATTCTATTCTATTCTATTCTATTCTATTCTATTCTATTCTATTCTATTCTATTCTATTCTATTCTATTCTATTCTATTCTATTCTATTCTACTCTAGACATCATTGTTCCTCCAGAGATATGACTCCACTGGTGCTCTTTTGAAGGAAGTATGGCCGACTAACAGGCCCTATTGCACAGATTCCATCTGCTTTCAGCCAAGGTAAACATGCTGTTATAGTCAATAAAAAGGATATTTTGTTATTCAATAAGCGGAGCAATTAATAAAAATCAATAATTTTATTAATCTTTAAAAACCCCATGAAAAATATTAAATCAAACCTATTTACAGGTTCGGGATGTTCGGTCGTGGAACAGATACCTTCCAAGCGAAGCTTGTGGTTCCTTCCAGAGCATGGACAATTGCAAGACAATGCTCTGGCTCTTTGGGCTGGTACTTATAGATTTCCCAAGACAATAATGGCCAGTAGCAACACAGATCTAGGGATAAAACCCTGATATTGAAACCTATAGAAAGCCTTCTTTCCAAATGCGGCCAAAACCATGCCCACCTGGCTCATTCTGGCTCTGAAACATGTTCAGGCAAGCCTAAAGAACCAGATCTACTAGCTTCTGCCTCATTGTCTGGTTCAGAGTAACTTTGAGGCTTTTGTGTCCATTCAGAACACGTGCTATGCAATGCACACATTTAACAGAGGCTGTTTCCTCTGTCCTCCATTCACAGCCCTTTCATGAAATTTTGCTATAGAGACAAGTTGCTTTTTCGTGATGATTATACACTGTAGAATGAAACCAGCAACATTTGGCTGTGTAATTTATCCAACACTAAACCAGCAAGGGGAGGTCTTGAATCTATCTTCCACAGTTCTTAGTTTTGTGATGTTCACAGGAGCTGACAGACATAGTGAGTTTTTTAGACAACACTTAAAGGGATAATTATAATGGGCGTCACATGCATCAGTAGTTTGCTTCTTTGCTTCAGTGTGGAGGCACACTGTGACTTGCCTGAACACCCTAAAAAATGTCTTTTTATATGCTTGGTGCCAGGAAGCATCAGTCCCACAGAAGCATAGTTTATTAATACAGACATTTGCATTTAGTGCTCTCATAAACCACACTAGTTTGTTTGCCTTTCGAAGTTTCCTTGAAGTGTGAAAAATTGTGTATTCAGCCAGGCTGGGGAACGTGGAGGCCTCTGCTGCTGCAAGTGATCTACAAAGCTAAAGATAGTGTTTAACTAAACCCATGGTGATATAGCAACTAGGGCTCTTTAAAAGAAAATGACCCAAGGTGAAGCATACTGAAGAGTATATGGAGAGAATAAAGGCTCAGAAGCAGCTTGCTGAGACAGAAAGGCCTGGAGAAGAAGGGTTAATTTTCTGTTGTGGCTGGTGCTGCTGATAAACTGATTTTTAGGTGCATCATTTGGGCCTCAAGTAGGGAGATATAGGGAGGTATGGGGTGGGGGCATATGAGGCCTGGGTTTTTGATGCCTGATTTGGGGGAATGTTTTGGGAAGGTGAAGGCCTAGTAAGGTTTTTGGAGAAGTAAGGTTTTGGAGAAGCCCAGAGCAGAAAGCTGGCCTGAATATGAATTGTTGGATGTGCTTGTTTGTTTTTATACTGTTGTGTTTTTGTATGAATAGTACTTGCATTTAAATTTCCTATTCTTTGCAATCCTCTGTGGAGCATTTTCTTTACTCTTTTGGGAAGGGGTAAAGAGCATCTGTGTCACTCCTTAAACTACAATAAACAGGATACATAAAATTTCTCAGTTGAATGCATAGGTATAGGATTCAGAAATCCTGAATCATAATGCCTGCCCACAGTGATTTTGAAGAGAATGAAAGATCAGCACATCTCTACCTGTGTAGCTCAACCACTTTTTCATGCTTTTATCATAATACCTATTACATCTATAATCTGCTTCAGCCCTGAAGCTACAGATCTGCACCAAAATATCTGGGCTCATATTGTTAGCAAAAAGTGCTTAGCTCCTAAGAAATTAGCACTAACCTGTAGATTTTCAGAAGACTAAGTTGAAAATGAAGAAATATTGAAGGCAGAGACACCTCTCAATGGTTTATTCTACTTTGCTCAGTTCCTTAGGTAGCGCTCAACAGCACTATCCCTGCTTCTGAGGCGGCATTAAAAGAGATGACTAAATTTAATCTGATAACAAGCTACATGTGAAAGTACTCAATTCTTCATCCTTTAGTATCTTTGAATAAGGCTAAGTAGCTTTTTGAAAAAAAATGCGATTTAGACACAAGCTTCTGGGATCTTCACAGGACATCATGTATCACAGAGTCATAGGCTGTCTGGGTTCACTGAGTCCAACTCCCTGCTCCTTGTGAGACTACCTAGAACTAAGTCATATGGTGTAGTCCAGACACTTCTTGAACTCTGACAGGCTTGGTACCATGATCACATGCCTAGAGAGCCTGTTTCTGTGACTGACCACCCTCTCAGTGAAGAACTTTCTCATAATATCCAATCTGATTTTCTTCTGAAACAACTTCCATTCTATTTCCTTGTATCCTACCACTGGTGTGGTGGTTTGAGTCTTAACTGGGATTATGAGCTCAGATGGGGGCAAGACTGAGAATCACTTCCCTGTTACACTCTCCTCTTTCCCACTAGAGAGGGGGAAAAACGGGAAGGGGCAAATCCAACGAGAAATAATTTGGAGTCAGTTTGGAAGTAGAGAGGTAAAAATTTTCTTTAAACTATATATTTATTTATTTATTTATTTATTTATTTATTTATATATAGAAAACAATAACAGGAAGGGTTCACAAGGGTAAGGAACAGGGATGGATGGGTATGTATATGTCAAATAAATGCTGTGGATGGCTCTTTTCTGAGATACAGCTAAGAAAGAATGATCTTGAAAGACTATGTTTGAGTTACATTTTTTTGGATGACTTCTGCTGGTGCTATTGAAAAATACCATGTTCAGAGCCCCAAAGTACAGAATTACATAAGTAGTGTGAGCTAGAAAAAAGTTTTATAAACATGAATAAATCTTTCACACAACACATTCAGAAGTGTATTGGGTTGTTTGAAACTTCCTTTGAAACATTGTGCATCTGGAAACTGAGAGTTTCCTGTTCAAATCATACTGAAGACCATTCTTTTTTGTCACTGGGACATTTAAAATCAATAAACCCAGTCAAAAGACATTGCAAATTTACTGTTTCCTTTCCCTGCCATATTTCCTTCATCATGTGAACACAGAATGCTTTGATTGGTCTGCTCAATCCAATCAAACTTGCTGGATGTTTCAGAAGTACTCCTTGCTTCATAAATATTTATGTGTTCATGGATGTTTTAGCTGTTGCATTGGATGTTTTATGATTTTGTTTACCTCTATATTTTGATGTATTTATTGCTTCACTGGTTCCAGTGCATCTAGCAGCATCTAAAATATATCTGATAAATGGGGATACTTTTCAGTATAGTTTGGTCTTTAAATGATGCTACAAGAATTTCTTAATTATAACTTAGATATTCCTGCCCATTTAGCTTATGATGGAGCATATAATTGACAAGATTTTCATTGTATTGCTTGCACAATACAATGAAGCACTTAGAGGAAAACTAGGAGGCTGTTGATTGGCATTGCCTTTATCTTTACTCTCCCTGGGACAATCTAATTTTTTAAAAATTTATTTATATTTCACTGAAATAAAATTTAAATTAGGTATGAGGAGGAAATGGGTTTAGAGTACAGGAGAATAAAACAGTAATACTGATTTTTATTTTCGTTTAGGAGTCAAATGATGCTCTAAGTGGTACAGTGCCTTCTGCACCTCAGTTCCTGTCTATAGAGAAATACTATACTTTCCAAATATTTAATTAATTACTATTTAGAAAAGTCTTGTCAATTTCCTGAATGTAAAGTTTTATATAAGCCCTGAAAGGCAGTGATTGTCTTGTTTCATGTTGGAAACAATGTTGGATCTTTTGATAAGAATAATGAGTATGACAGGCAGTGAATGCAAAATAGTAATTAGTAGCTTTCATCTCATATGACTAAACAAACTTCATTCCCAGTTGTTTGACAATGCATGTGTATTTTCAAGACACTCTTCTTTAACACAATGGGATGTCTCTCTTGTGTAACTATTACTTCTACCAGCAAAGATTTGCATAAGAGAAAACAAATATCCCATCTGACTGGACTTATACGTCAGGGACGACTTTCTGTTCGGCTGCAGAACTAAGATAAATTACTTAGACTCAAATTGTTTGTGTGACTAATGCCCACTAAGTTTTACAGGGATTTAAAGCTTCAAATGTCTTTGAAGATCTGGATCTTTATCCCTCTCCTTGCCCCAGTTGCTGTCATCAGAGGGGTGATAGCCCCACTTTGGTATGCAGTAGAAAAAAAACTATCACAAGGACTAATTGTGCTTATCTGGGCAAGAACAATAGTTTCTATTGCTAAGCTCCCACATGGGAGTGATATGGCTAATATCTCATCCATATGTCTTTGATTTCCTCATCCCTGGTGCTGTGATACTCATTTCTAGTTGATGTGTCTGGGAGTGATGTTTGGAACAAGTCCAGGTGAGGCATGAACTCACACCTCTGGACCCATACCAAGACCCCTTCACTGTCCTATCATCACTCTCCTCAGAGGGATTTAATGAGGATACATTAATTAATGTTTATGAACTGCTTCAGTGCTGCTATATTTAGTCTGGTAGAATTGCATCTGTAGGAGAAAAACAACAACCAGTAATTCTACCTGCACAATTCTAGGAAGCACAAATGAGATGATGAAACAGAGGGCCACAGAGTGGTTTTCTCCTATGAGGTGTTTTTCCACACTGCAAAAACATCACCGAAGAAGACAGAACCTCAAAGGAAATCTCTGCTCCAGATAATTTCAGGCTAAAGAAACTTTGAAGTACATGGTGGAAGGTCTGTAAAACATTTACCTGACTTTAACCGAAGTGGGGGAGAGATTTCTCAAATATTCAAAAGCATTTCAAGGTTACTGTGGTTGGTAGTGGGAGTTCTTTAAATGATTGGATGCTTTCTGGAGTGTGCATTTCTGAAGCTTCATCTATCACACAGTGGATTTTCTCTGGATTAAAATATGTTACCTCCTTACTCTGCTCACAAAGTATTTCAGAAACTCAGAATGTGATGAATGGATATCAGAGTGTGGCCAGATTATGGCCTTGTATTCACCCTGAGGTATAAACAGCATGATCAGGGGAAGGCTTTGGGACACTTTGGCGTTATGGGACAGTTTCTGAGCAAGTGCAGCTCTGAGCTCCAGGGCAGGGTCCATGCTGACATGAATTATAAAGATGAAATTTCTCTATAGTAGTCACTCATTACCTGCTACAGCTTGTCGTTTCAGGGACACTGTTAGTATGGCCAGGCCTTATTTCAAGCATGTGCTTTGAACCTTTGTGTAGCAGTTTGGGCTGGGCGCCCTCAGCTGTGTTTACTTCCTGTGTCTAGAAGTCCAGCCCAGAGGGGGTGGACACAGGAAATTAGTATTTCATACCATAATTCTCTGCACCACTATAAGATTCAGTGCGGAGTCTAGCACTTCCTCTTTCTTCCTCGCCATCACCTGGTAACTGGGGGAGATGTCTCCCGGCCATGGGCCTGGCTAGGCCCAAGGCCATGGGGGGATGGTCAGTCTCAGATCTCGCCAGCTGAGACTAGCCTAGCAGTGGGGGGGGAAGAAGGAGCCCTGGGGGTCTAGGAAGTACCCCCAGGTGGGGATGGGATGCTTCTGGGTCTGTTTTGGGATTTCTTTTGTCACTGTGCTTCTGGCTCTCTGTAAACATTCACTGCTTTCCATTTAAACTTTCCATCACTTTTGCAATCCGTTTGTCCAAGTCGTCATTTCTGCCTGTGGTGGGGAGGGGGTCTGCCCTAACCCATCACACTTTGAAATATTTTAACACACACAAAGTCAAAAATAGTGATTGCAGCAATACTCTTCTGACATTTTTCCCCCCTTGCCTTTTGAAAAATATCCATGTTGTAACTGTTTTCAGGTGGTTTCAGTGCAAAGATGTAATTAACATGAAAATTTCTTTCTCCCTGCCTTAGACTTAGGAACAACTGCTGTACTTGTTTCCCTCTCAAATCTCTCCTTCACAAAGAGCTACAGCAAGTATTTTAGCAAAATGAATGTTGCTAGGCTGTGAGACATCAGCATGCCAAACTGCCCATAGCTTTCAAAAAACTGTACTTTTATCTTGTCAAAATTTCCATGAAATCTCTTCATATTTTTAGCTGTCTTAATTAAAAAAAAAAAAAAAACCAAACAAACAAAACACAAAACCCAGGACATTCTTCTTCCAAACATCATAGTGATTTGATAGGATATCTAATTCTGCAAAGTCTTTTAGATTATTTTGTCAAATAAATTTTAATATGACTTATGTTATTGCATTTGTTCTCTGAGTTACCCTCACAGGACTACGTACACATGATGTAGTCCCTCAGCCTCAGTATTTTACTCTGAAGTAGACCTGGACAGATTCCTTCAATATTTGTAAAACTCGTTTGTCAAGATTGCAGTCACTGATTAAAAATAAAGACTCTGGTCATTTGCATAAATTCAGAGAATGAGAAAATTATTGCCATATTTTATTTTCTTGACATGAGAAGGGTGGAAAATCCACCCAGGTACAAAAAAAAATTTAAAAAAAATTATAAGGCAATGGAAGAGTTTGCAAAACAGTAAATAAATTAGAACATAGGATGGATTTCTCTACAACTACCTGAAAGGTGGCTGTAGCCAGGAAGGGATTGGCCTCTTCTCCCTAGCGACCAGCACCAGAACAAGGGGACACAGTCTCAAGCTGCACCAGGGGAAGTTTAGGCTCGAGGTGAGGAGAAAGTTCTTCACCGAGAGAGTGATTCGCCATTGGAATGGGCTGCCCAGGGAGGTGGTGGAGTCGCCGTCCCTGGAGGTGTTCAAGAGGGGGACTGGACATGGCATTTGGTGCCATGGTCTAGTTGCGGGGTCTGTGGTGGCAGGTTGGACTCGATGATCTTCGAGGTCTCTTCCAACCTTGGTGATACTGTAATACTGTGGATATACCAAGCTACACTAGATAAATTTAAAATGTACCATTTTGCAAAAAAAACTTCTGGAATACTCTAAATAGAACTTAAATTGGTTTTATTTTTCTTATACCCATCTTTAAGCAGAGGATTAATACAATATTGGGACAGAAATATAGAAAAGAGAAATTTTGTGTGAGTCGCTGAGAACTAAGCATATAAAACAGAACACAGCTTCATGTTAAATATGATAGCATTATCTCAGGTGTTCAGCATTTCCTTTGCACAGTATAGATGAGATGGAAAAACAAATTTGAAACTGGTATCAACAAGGAAAGTGCTAGAGCTTTCTTAGGGACAGCTTGAACCTGCATTGATGTTCTAAGCAGATCCTCTAAAGTCTTTGGTAGACTCAGATGTGCAGAAAATCAACATAGACTCAAGGCTAAAATTATTATAATGGTATTCTTGAGTAATGTAATGGCTTTGGATTATGTTCCTATATATTTACATTCATCCTGTTGCTCTCTGGCATGTGCCAGAGCCTCTAGTTTAGTGGAATTTAAAGGAGAAATTAGTCCAAGATGCAGCTGAAGTAGAAAGAAAATTATATTATAGCAAAGTAATGCATTTGTTGGCAAGAAATGTAATGTTTTTTTGGCACCTTACAATGTTTTAGTGCCATCTGGTGACTCCCCAAAATGTTACAAGAACATTTGCCAAAAAAAGCCTTAATAAAATAAATATATTGGTTATGGGCAAAATTTGAATTAGTACTTGTGCACTGAAAATTTAACTTGCAGAGCTTCATTGCCATAGTGACATGATACAGTCCTGTAACTCACCATCAGAACATGGATTTCAAGTGTCAAATATCTGCATGATAAGGCTGACAAAAAACTAAAATACCTTCCCAATACTTTTCCACTAATATTGAGAAATTTCATGTACAACTGCAAAGAGAAGAGGAAAATATGGTTCTGTAAATGACCCATTATGAATCTTTCATTTGCCTTCTTTTAGCACAGTATTATCTATTCGAAGTACAGATAAGAATTATAGAGAAAAGACATCTACTGGAGAAAAAGAGGTTTTAAAAGCCATAACTCTGTACAGAATATATTCTTTTTGAAGTAAGATATGTTAAATTATGCCTTTGTTCTTAGAATAAGCATTGTTTTTTTTTTCCACTAATTGATACATTAAATAACATAAATTAGCCATTGGCTTATATTTCTTTTATAATGAGATGATAGCAATCTGAAAATAACATGTATATGCCCCTAATCTTCACACAAGTCCTTTAACATCTGGCTCTACAGTGAGGGGGAAAAAAAAGGGGGAAAAAAAGACTGTAAAAATAGCTCTTTCTTACTCAGCAGTCTATTCCTTTTTCTTAGTTCAGAGCCAAATCAGTTGACTCTGGACACATTTTCCCTGGCTTTTCATGACTTTTAACAGTGCAGTAATGGCATATCTAAGAAAGATTGATCTTTTCTGTCATCTGTCTTTTGCACCTGAAGTTGTGTGATTATTTACTATGTTTCAACCAGTAAATTTAGAGAAAATGTTTTCCTTTTCCAGCTTTCCCAGCTGTCACTAGGGGCTTAATATGAATGCAATAAGCCTCATAGGACTGATCATAAACATCTCATTTTCAGTTTCATTGTAGGTTAAATATTTAACTTCAGGCTTTAAAGAAACCAATTCTGTTATATCTTGGGCCTTTTCCTCTTTATTAGAGAAATGTTGGGCTGTTGTGCCTTTGTTCTGACATTTACAGATAGGGACTGGTACAGTAATGAAAGGGAGTATAGGATGAGATATCAGAAATAATGTGTGACTGGACTTGATGACCTAAGAGATCCTTTTCAGCCTTGTCTTCCCTACAGAGCTCCTAAATCTTCAATTATCTCCAGCAGAAATTATGCATTGAGGGCTTTGTCCTCAGCCCTTTCAAGTCACTACAAAGATTTGTATTGACATCAAACCACTCTGGATCAAGCTGGTAGTTTCTTAATTTCATGATATTTTCTTGGACTATTGTGTTCTTTGAACACCTTTTACTCTGAGCTTTCATGAAGTATTGGCTCAGTGCTGTTTTTTTGCTGCTGGTGGCTCTCCTGCCTTTGCAAAGATGCTGAGGCTCTTCTAGAATGGGAATTTTATACGTTGCTACCATTTTTTTAATTCTGTGTTGTATCCACTGTTCAGACTAGTGTCAGGTTATGTCATTATAATGTCACTCTATCCCACTACATGGGTGAAGAAAGCAGTCTTGCATACTCGAAGCCATTGACTGTCATGTGGGCTTACATTATTTAACACTGAGGCAGAATTCCTGTGCATCTACTTAATTGCTCCGAGCTTCTGATTCTCAGGGCATAATGCTGCGTGTTTATTTATCACCTTTCTTGCTCTCTGAGTTGAGGGAAATATGATGCCGGTGAAGTACACTTCCGGAGATAGCAACAAGAGATACTTCAGACAGAACAAGAAGAGATACTTCATCCACATTCATTATGCACTTTCAGTCTTTTGTAGGATTTAGAAGACTATATTCTGACTTCCTGTCATTTGCAGGAGTATCCTTTCACTGTTTTTATGTTCCTAGACGCAACAATAGAGCTGTCAAAAGAGAGATGTCAGCCTTTCTTGATTGAAAAAAGAACTATACTTGAAAAAGTGTCACCAATGCTATCATCAGGACAACAGTGACCATAATGTGATGAAACATATATCAAAACTTCTGCGTGGGAAGAGAAGTTTAGTAAAAATCAAGAAGTTACATGACAAACTAAAGACTCATTAAGTTCTGTATATGTTAAGATGTACCAATAAAAAGAGCAGGAGACGTGAACCTGATCTTAGGTACACAACATTTGGTGAATCAACATCAAATAAAACATCTGATGGAACATGATAGGTACAAATAATACAGGAACACTTGAAGCAAGTTACAGAAGATTTCTGGCTGGTGGCTGTTGCAGCACAGTTCTCAAGTAAAACTTTGCTTGGTAAACATGTTTTCCATAACTATGTTGTGCAAATCTGCCAGTCCCCTTGTTGTTCACAGTACTGTTGACTGTCATAAGCTACGTGGGGAGCTCATTTCAGCCAGTGACTTTTTATATAAAATTGAAAGAAAATACATTTTTTTGCTGGATGCATTGAGACATGGATTCATCAGACATGAAATCATAGTGACCCTTCTGAGAAAAATTGCTCCTTAGGAAAGTATCCTCTGATTTTAACTCTCAATTTGCTTTTATAACCACACAAATCAACTTCTGTTTTGTAATAAGAATAACACGGACTTTAAGAAAAACCAAGAAAATACTGGAAATTATACCCATTTCAGACAGATCATACATCTTAATAATGCAAGTGTAAAAAGCATCTGCATTATAGTACCCATACATATTGAAGCAGTATAAAGAGGCTTCTCTCCAACAGAATTTAATATTTAGACAAGCATATACATGTTCAATTTGTTCAATGGCGCCACATATTCTCCTGCAAATGGGACTACCTTACAAGGAATTACAGGAATAACACTCTTGTCCTTTTATCTGTAGTAGTGTTTGAGAAAATTAGGCTCATCTACTACTAACAAAGCTTCTTTAGTCTCTGAAATAAAATCAATTCTTCAAGAACTATGAGAACTGGTGCTTATATTCCACATTTTGTAGTGGAAGCAGTTGTCTTCCCCTATTGGTATGGGAATTGGGTGAATACTAAATAAATATATTCAAGAACATGTTCAGTGCATTCAGTTCCCAGATCTTGTTTGTTTTTCTTTCTTTTTCTTTATTAGGGTTAGTTTTTTGGGGTTTGGTTGGTTGGTTGTTTTGGTTTTGTTCAGTTTATTTTGTTTATCCCCCCCATGCCCCAATCTTAAGCAGTAACAACATATAAAATCTTTGAGAATCCAAAGTATGTGAGTAAGCCTTTTTGATACAAGCAATGACTATTTGATCTTTAGAAGCCTCTAGACCACTGATAATATATTTGCATAGTGATACAATGTTCTTGGCAGATGTGCTGGGACAGGATATGTCTGTACATTTGCTTTGTGCTTTTGTGATTAGGATAAGAGAAATTAAAAGGCCTGAGCTAAAAAAGATAGTGATAGTATCTGTGACTTCAGTACAGCTAAAACATTCATTTTTGATCCTAGCCTATATAAGCTGTAGGGAGGAAAAAGAGGGTAATGGAGCAGGATGGAGAGGGTGAAAGATGCTTAGAGACATTACAGTGTACTACTATATATACTACAAATCCCATATGAGAGATTGTGTGTATCTGTGTAAGGGAAAAGAAGTAGGAAGGTTAAAAGAAGGCAGCACTGAGACACAACTGCCTTAAAGAGTCTCCTCTGAGCACAAGACTGGCAAGATTTTCCCAAGGACATATAAATCTTGCTGCTTTATGATAAAGGACCACCATGAGAAAAGGTGGGCAGCAATCAAAAGATTTAGTCATTAAGTGAGAATGCTAGATAACAGAAGCCACAGCAGCATGACACTGAAAAACAGTACATAATAAGGGAGAGAGAGAACCCTCAGCTGTAATAAGAGAAAACTGCAGGGTTTTTCATTTACCGAGTTGAGTACTGCCACAGGGAAATTTCTGTCGTAAGGGAGTGGGAAGATCACAGAATGATAGAATGGATTGGGTTGGAAGTGACCCTCAAAAGTCAACTTGTCCAACCCCCCTTGCAATGATCTGGGACATCTCCAACTAGATCAGGATGTTCAGGTCCCCATCAAGTTTGATTTTGCATGTCTCCAGGAACAGGGCCTCAACCACACCTCTGGGCAACATATTCCAGTGTTTCACCACTCTCATTGTAAAGAACTTCCTCCTTATGTCTAACCTAAATCTACCTTGCTCCAGTTTCAAACCATTGTCCCTCATCCTGTCAATACAAGCCCTTCTAAACAGTCCTTCCCCAGCCTTCAGATCTTGAAATGTAGTTAGAAGATCTCTCTGGAGTCTTTTCTGCAGGCTGAACAAACCCAAGTCTTT
Organism: Picus viridis; assembly: GCA_033816785.1. NCBI lineage: Eukaryota > Metazoa > Chordata > Aves > Piciformes > Picidae > Picus > Picus viridis. The sequence continues at coordinate 33,405,388 of CM066566.1, forward strand.
CAGCCTGTTCTTGTAGGAGAGTTGTTCCAGCCCTCTGATCATCTTTATGGCCCTCTTCTGGACCTGCTGAAGTAGGACTGTGTCTTTCTTGTGTTGGGTGCCTCAGAACTGGACACAGTACTCCAGGTAAGGGCTCACCAGAGCAGAGTAGATCCTGGAAGAGAGATGGAGCTCTGGTGGCTGAGACCACTAAATTGACATGAATACAGCTAACAGCCACATTTGGGCAGATGACTCCCTTGGTATGATAACGCAATCAGCAAGTATTGAAAATATGAAAGTAGAAGATATGATGAGGCTGTCAGCAGTGGGAGGGAAGATATTTTTTCTGTTTGCATATAATCCACTTAAAATCTTAGATTATGAAGAGTGGTCTTTTTTTCTATGTGTATAACACCAAACAGTCTGTGTAAATATATAAAGCACTTTTATACATCTATGTATGCATGCATACATACATATCTATGTGCATGTGTGTACGTATTTGTCCTTGTTTCATCTGAGAGAGAACTAACTTTCTTTCTAGCAGCTGATACAGTGCTGTATTTTGGATTTAGTATGAGATAATTTTGTTAACAAACCAATTTTTTATGTTTTAAGTAAGTCTTATCCTATGTCAAGGACTATGTTTTGCAAATCCAGAGGTGCACAAGAAGCAGGGAGGGAGAATTGTTGAATATTAGGAAAGGTTTCTTCAAAAAATCAATCAAGAATTTCAATTTCAATAATTGAAACAGGCTGCCCAGGGAAGTGATAGAGTCACCATCTTTGGAGTTATTTAAAAGATGCATGAATATGGAGCTTTGGAACATGGTTTAGCAGCAGTGAGATTATGAGCTTTAGGTGAGTGGTTGGATCTGATGATCTCACAGGATCACAGAATGTTTGGGGTTGGAAGGGACCTCTAGAGATGTTTGAGGCCAACCCCCCTACGCCCTTGCAGGTCTCTTCCAACTTCACCAGTTCTATGATTCTATGACAACTTCTCAAAGGTCTCTTCCAAATTCACAGGTGCTATGACTCAGTATATAAACTGGGGGAAGTTAGTGAAGGGATGTTAATTTCTGCTTGTGGACTGGCTGGGCATTGGTCAGTGGGTGATAAGCAATCGAATTGTGCAGTACTTATTGGTTTATTTTTGTTTGGGGAGGGGCTTATTTATCTTTCTTTTTGTTTTCTTCCTTTTCATTACTATTATTATTACTATTGTAATTTTTATTCCAGTTACTAAAGCATTTTTATCTCAACACACAAGCTTTATGTTTTTTCCAGTTCTCTTCTCCATCCCACCAAGGGTGGAGGGAGGAGTGAATGATTTGCTCTGTGGTGCTTAGTTGCTGGCTAGGGTTAAACCATGACAGTATTCTTGCTCCAGACTTGCCTTTATCCAAATTGTCTGCTCTATGTCTGCTTTTAAAGATTTTCTTTCACTGACACCTGAGGATCTTTCATGAGTATTATTCCTGCAGTGCTGAGGCACAGTGAGTTTGTCAGATTAGTTTTGACCCTTCCTCAGGGGGTGCTAAAATGCCTGGCCTATCTGGATGCTCATTAGCACTCAGAATCCTCCCTGCTACACTTGCAGCATTTGAAGCCTTTCCTGATAATGATCTTGATGGTTTCAGTTGGCAGTTCCTATTTTGCTACCAATTTTTTGTACTCCCATACTCCCTGATGTTCCCTGAAAAGGCTTGGTTTAATGAGATATTCCTGGGTTTAGACATTGGGGAAATAGGAGGAGGAGGACAATGACATCAATAAACCCACCAGTATTCTTTGAGTATCCTGCCTATGATCCATATCTTTATGATGTGCAGTTTAGTGTTAATTCTGCCTCTGACATGTGCAATAAGCTATGTTACC